>CAUYQG010041055.1:0-17723 GCA_963574415.1 Tarsius wallacei | reverse complement strand
CATCAAAAATATTGGCCTGTAGTTCTCTTTTTTTGTTGGGTCTTTACCTCACATGGGTATCAATGTGATGTTAGTTTCATTAAATGATTTAGGGAGAGTTCCATCTTTCTCAATCACCTGGAATACTTTCAGTAGGATTGGTATCAGTTCTTCCTTGTATGTCTTGTAGAATTCCGCTGGAAAGTCATCTGGTCCAGGACATTTTTTTGGAGGTAGTTTTCTTATGATATAGTCAATTTCCTTTATTGTTATTGGTCTATTTAGGGTCTCAATTTCTTCTTGTTTCAACCTAGGGAGGTTGTGAGATGTCAGAAAGTCCTCCATTTTCTTTAGGTTTTCAAGTTTGTTTCCATACCAAGTGTGCATAGTAGTCCCTGACGATCTTGCGTATTTCTTCATCGTCAGATGTGATTTCATCTTTTGTGTTTCTCATTGTGTTTATTTGGGCTTTCTCTCTCTCTCTCTTTTTTTTTTTTTTTTTTGTTATTCTAGCTAGGGTACCATCTATCATGTTTATCCTGTCAAAAAACTAGCTTTTTGTTTCATTGATTTTTTGGTATTATCTTTTTATCTTCTATGTCCTGGATTTGGGCTTTTATTTTGGTGATCTGGATTCTTCTGCTGAAGTTAGGATTTTGATGGTCTTGCTTTTCCAGCTACCTCAGGTGATTTGTTAGGCTGTTAATTTGTGATCTTTCCATTTTCTTCATGTGCATTTGAAGAGATATGAATTCCCCTCTTACTACTGCTTTCATGATATCCCAGAGATTTTGGTAAAGTGTATCTTCATTTTCATTTATTTCCAGGTATCTTTTAATCTTTGTTGTGATTTTCATGTTGACCCAGTTGCTCAGCATCATGCTGTTTAGTGAAAAAGACATCAATACAATAATAGTGGGAGACTTTGACCCTCCACTAACAGCAACAGACAGATCAGCAGAGAGAGAGGATCAGGGAAAGCCGGAGAGGAGTCCATGCCTGGTGAGGAGTTGCCCACCACATCCATTTTCCAGACAGAAAACTGCATCGACCCCGCCCAGCTCCACAGCTTCAAACATGTTGCCTAAGATAATCTTATCAAATTGGGAGAGACAGAAGTTCCTCCCTTATGCTGAATCAGCCACAGACAACTCAGATCTATGTGGCAGACCTGACAGACAGTAAGCCAAGGGAACACAGATCTGATTCATCCTCCTCCCAAGGTAGGCCTGTGGCAAATGACCCAAGCTATGAGTAACCCAATCTGCCTTGAAGGAAAGCAGAGGGGAGGGGCTAGAGATCAGAGTTGAAGAGACTTTGAACATACAGGAAAGACCTCAGAGTCAGTCTGGTTTTTTGTTTTAATTTCTTATTTTATTTTATTTTTGATTGTTTGTTTTGCTCGCTTTTGTTTGCTTTTGGATTTAGGTGTTTTTTCTCTCATTCTGGTTTTGGCAACATTTTCATACTAGCTTTGTTTTTGTTCTTTTACTGTTTTGTTTTGTTTTCTTCTTTCTATTCTTCAGACTCTCTGTTTGTGTAGGGGAAGAATACATCAAAAGGCAGGATTTTGTTGGACGGTATGTTTGAATGATTACCTGTATGCTTTAGGGATTTTTGTTTGTTTTTTACTCTTCTCTGTCTTTGTGTCTCTTTTCATTTGTTAGTTGGTATGTCTGTCTGCTTTTCCTCTTACACTTCTCTCTCTCCAACTTCCTCTTGAACCCCCTTCCTTCTTCCATTATTTTCCTTTTTCTCACCTCACTTTGTTCCAGGGAACAAACTTAAACCCCCACTGCATGGACAGATTGTAAGGCAGTGGGAAGTGGGTCCCAGGATGCCCATACACCTATCAGTGGAAACTGGGATCTGCAGATAGATGCTGAATCACAGCTCCCTTCCAAATTAAAACTTAAAACTACAAAAAGTACAGCCTCCAATCGACAATCTAGCTTCAGAAGTGAACAAAAACAAAGCTAGTATGAAAATGTTGCCAAAACCAGAATGAAAGAGAAAAAAACCTAAATCAAAAAGCAAACAAAAGTGAGCAAAACAGTCAAAAAAAATAAGAAATCAAAACAAGAAACCAGACTGGCTCTGAGGTCTTTCCTGTATGCCCAAAGTCACTTCAGCTCTAATCTCTAGCCCCTCCCCTCTGCTCTCCTCACAGGCAGATAGGGTTACTCATAGCTTGGGTCATTTGCCACAGGCCTACTTTGGGAGGAGAATGAATCAGATCTGTGTTCCCTTGGCTTACTGTCTGTCAGATCTGCCCCACAGACCTGAGTTGTCTATGGCTGATTCAGCATAGGGAAGGGGCTTCTGTTTCTCCCAGTTAAATAAGATTACCTTAGGCAACAAGTTGGAGGCTGTGGAGCTGGGTGGGGCCAATGCAGACCTCTGCCTGGGAAATGGCTGTGGTGGGCGGTTGTTCACTAGGCATGGACTCCTCTTCAGCTTTCCCCATCCTCTGTCTCCGCTGATCAGGTCCAGGGTTCCAGTTGATCTGTTATGACAGGTGGTGGTATGGGCCCAGTGCCAGGCACTGGGAATCAGCCAGATAGCCGGGCTATGCAGGTCAATGTGATGCAGGCAGCTTGGGGTAGGGGAGGGAGCTGGGAATTCCACAGAGCCAGGAGCCAAGGGTCGCAGTGGCAGTGCAAAGCCATGGACAACTGCAGCAGTCACCTCTTGTGGAGGCAGCAGCTGTGGTGGCAGTAGTGAGCTGCATGGGACCGGCTGTAGCAGCCACCCTTTGTGGAGGCAGTGGCAGTGGTGGCGGCAGTGCATGGACTCCACTGCAGCAGCCACCCTTTGTGAAGATTTTCACAGATTGACTTGTCCCATTGCCATCTTGCCCCCCCACCCATGAGTCAGATCTTTTAAGTACTCTTCTGTTTATAACAGGACACTTGGCAAAGTGTGAAACCAGTATTTATCCAGGCCTCTGTGTTTCAGGACCAGGTAAAACAGGCACTGCCAGCACCAACAGCAACAAAAAGATTGCTTAAGTGCCCAGGTCTAAGATGTTTTTGTATCCAAAACAGTTGTGTCTTGACTTGTAAAGAGTATGCTCTGAAGAGTTTGAAATCACCCAGCAAAACGAAATTACTCTTGGAATTGCCTTTAACCTGTTGGATTCCTACTTTTTCCCAGTAATGGACATAATCCCAAAAAGCAGTCATGGAAGTATTAATGTGAAAGGGGGAAGAGAATCTGATAATAAGGGGGTTTCTCCTGAGGTCACCCAAATGGTTTTTGGAGACCCAGTGATAATATTTCAATAGTGTTGAAACCATGTCACCCAGGCAGAATGGAGCTCTCCTTGCTCAACTTGAAGGAAAACAGTTACACTGAAATTAACTGGGAAACCCTTTGAGAGACTGACTGTAGTGAAGTCATACTTGGCCACTGTAATATGCACACAGTACACCCCTAGGGACTTGATGTCAAATGTGAACCACTCACTGTCATTCAACTGCACCTGGTAGGTCACCAACATCGTGCCACTAATTAGAACCACCGGCTCCCAACTCTGAACCTGCTGGGTGACGGTGTACAGGCAGATCTTCAGGTGTTGAGGAACAGGCAAGAAAGGAAAGAAAGTCTAGAGGGGGCAACTGACTTGGCTCTATGAACAACAAACCTGAACTCGACATGCCACATTTTCCTTAAAAGAGTAGCACCCTGCAGCCACTGCTCTACTTCCTCATTCCAGTCTGCTCCTCAGCAGTTTACAGTCTGTTTTTTGTCTCCATTACCACACTGAAGTGACCACAACTTTTTGGAACATCAGATTTAATAGTCTCGCCTTTGTCCTCCTGGTCAGCCACCATGTTTCACCTCACCTTTCCTGAAACTCTTTCCTCCGTACACTTCACTGAATTTACATCATCCTTATGGTCTCCTATGTCTCTGATTTCTATTCTCCATCCTTCCATTTATCCTCCTTGCCCTAGGTGAAGAAATATCCCTCCAAAGTCGTTATATTTTGCTTTTTCTCACACTCTAATTTTTCTCCCTGAGCAATGCCATCCACTCCCATGGCTTCAACTATCACCATTATGCATTTGACATTTTGAAGCATCCCTTTAGGATCAAGTTCTCAAAGTAGCTCTAATCTGAATTTCCAACTGTCTCCTATACACTTTTTGCTGAATGTTCCATTAAGTGTGTGTTGAATTGAATTCACTCTCCCATCACAATCTACAACTCCTTTCGGTTTCTGTCAAAGCACCATCATCTTTCTCTTTCTTCTCCTCTCCTCTCCCACAATGTCCAATCAGCTGGGTCTGCAAATTCTCCTGCCACCATCTCCCTGTTATCATTCTCACTGTCATCTTCCTAGCTCCATTGCCACTGGCCTGGATAGTTGCCATAATCTCCAAATGAATGTACAACCTCTAAAGTATCCCACTTTTTGTTTATCTCTTATTCATAAGAGTGACTTTCACCTCTTATGTCACTGACAGCATCCACTTGCTCACAAACTTTGTGTCCTTTCTTTATTTCCAAGTCAATAAAAATGTCTCAGGCAAGCCTTCAGAATCCCCTCAGTGTTATTCCAATCTGTCTTCCTAAAATCACCTCTCAGTATTGTACCCTAGGACACTGCACCCCAGCTCTTTGCCCAACTCTTGACCAGTTTTCCTCCTAACCACACACCCAGCCCCAATCTCCTTTTCCTCTTTTCCTGTCAGATCTCAAATCTTCCTTGAAGGTCAACATCAAAAGTAGTTTTCCTCATGAAGCCTATCCTCTCCTCATACCCACTTTGATTTAAAGTATTTCTCTTTGAATATATCTACTGTAGTTTGAACCATCTATAGGCTGCAGTGAAGTTTGTTCGTTATTTGCACGTCTTTTTTTTTTTCTTTCAATCTATATAAGCATTCAGGAGGGTAAAAGCCATTTCTTATTGACCTTTGATTCTCCAGAATTTAAGCCAATGAAAGTTTTCTAATTGAATTGAATCCACTTTTCTCTCACAGAAATGGAAATTTAAGTAAATAAAGGATAGAGGCTTTTATAGATGCCTGCCTTCAAATGGTTGCTTAGATTCAAAATTGGTCTCATTTATATATATATATATATATATATATATATATATGTATATGTATATGTATATATAAAATTAGCCCTCTATCCTATAAAACAAACTATTTTCCACTGATCACAAAATTGACAGTACTTTCCAATTTCAGATACCTTGAAATAGGCTGAAATAAGGTAGAAAGCAATGGGCTAGCTGTTAGATCTCAGTGGGACCTCCAAAACTGTTAGGGCACACTCCTAGCAGGGCTTCCAGAATGTTCAGTCAGTCCCGCTTGGGGTGTGGGTGTCTGGTATGCAATCCAATGTCACATGAAAGATTCAAAGAATTGTACAGAAGTTAGATTAGAAAATATAGTTTACTTAGAAAGTAAGTTAGAGAAGAGAGAAGGAGGAGATTCACCTCCCCAATGTAGGGGAGGGGGCCAAAACTTAAGAAAACATGGCCTGGCCATAGTTCAAAGAGCACATTGCCACACCATAGCTTAGCAAGGCAATGGCTGCAATGGCCTGGCAATGGTTTGGCAATGGCGGTGACAATGGAGACCGGTTTCTTGTGATTGAGTCCTTTTAACCCTTCCTTTTGATGGGGGAAGGTCATTAAGGTGATTGGGTGGTGGTCTGCTCCACATCATCATGAAGAGGCAGGTAAGCACAGATACTGTCAGGCGATGGACAGCAGACAGATGGGTGGGTTAGTCACATGATTCCTGCCATGGTGTTGGGGAATCTGTCTGTGTCTCCTAGATCACAAAGGGGTTGATTAGGTTAACTTGAGTCTTATGGGTGGAGGCATGAAATAGAAAAGCTAATTAGTACAAAAACAAGCTGGTGTGGGGAGTTGTAAAACAATTATCAATAGCTACCTCTGAGAAACCGGTTCTGTCCTTGGCTAGTAGTTAGAGGGTAAGTTAAGTAAACCACTAGAAAACATAAGATTTAGGCAATGTTAAAATGGCTGCTCATTGAGTATATTAAATCCATGTTATATCCTGTTAGTAGCATTTTCTAAGACAAATCATACATACATTACTACATACTAGAAAATCATGATGACACATTTTTTTCTCCTTAGTTTAAAAAAGGGGGGGCCTATATTTTTGTCCACTTGAAATAATACACATTTGTACCTTACTTGTAGGGTATTCAAACCCCTGTAACATAGCATTCTATCCATTCTGCCTGGAATTTAGGCTCACATCAATAGAAAACCTTTTATGTTCTTTACCTAGATATCTAAATAGGCCCAAGCAAAAGCATCTATCACACTGGTGCTTTATTCCTGTCCCTAACAAATTAGCTGTGAAGAAGATGATTCAGAACTTCCATTAAGACATTCTAAAATGCAGTCTTAAAATGGAAAAAAATTGCAATAACATGAATAATCTGAGCAGGAAAGAGGGGCCAGGAAGCCTGGGAAGAGGAGTGAACTTCTTTCTCTGGACCTAATTGCCTAGCCTCAATCTCATTTTCCATCACACTTTGTTTAACTTTTCTTTACTTTTATCACATAAAATAACTCAGCAGCCAAGCAGAATAACTTTGCTTCATTTGGAGCTAAATTAATGAGCATGATCACAAAGCTATGTGTACAATTTCAATGAAGATACACTATAATTATTCTATTGTATGGGTTATCATTCCAACCGTTTATTACTGTATTTTGAATGTGTAATATACAACGCTTTTGTGGTCTTCTGTCATAACACCCTACTGAAAAATGTCCTCCAGTTTAAAAATGCTAAAATAAATTATTAAACACAAAGGAAGAGAAAAAATTGGGAGTAAAAAGAAATTAAAAAGAGAGACGTATGCTCCCAGGTACTCATTTCCTCACATAAATTTTATTTCCAAATCACTCGATTAAGTAGTGCAACTGTAGATCAGTTTTCTCAGCATTTATGTGAAGGGTTTCACAGATAGAGAATTCTGAGCATTTGAGCATATGTAAGAAATAGAGAGGAGAAATCACAAAAGAACACAGGCACTTATGTCTACAGTCAATCGTGGGTTTTGTTGTTAAGTATCAGGTTGAGACCATGAATTATCTTTGCCCAAGCCATACAGTTCATGGAGCCCTGCTCAGGGAACATAACACTCTTAGAGCAGGCAATTATATGTCTTTAGGATTAATCCCAAACAAGACAATGATTTAGAAATAGACACATTCTTTTTTGAAGAGCTTTTAGTCATAAAAGTAATTTTTTTCTTCTCTACACTTAAGGCCTTCTAACCCCCTCTTCTCCCCTCCTCTATTAAAGGTATAAAGCAATGCTTCCACCTGCTAGCACTCACAGACCAATAACTTTAATTTTTGGCACTTATTTACAGCCTGAATAGACCCATCCACACCTGCTTTCCCCTTAATTAACTGGTTATCTAAAGGCTGCAGATTGGAGACGGCCAGCTTTCCAAACTAAGAAGAAGATCATTCTGTTGCTGATGTAAGAGAACTGGGGGTTAGGGAAGGTGGAAAGAAAAAGAATTTTCCTTTTAGGAAAACATTAACACAAAAGGAGGAATTATTCATACAGATTAAAAGAGAAAAAAAATAAGGCAGCTTGAAGCCAGAAAATTAAACAGCAGCCCTAACTGGCAATGATGCAGTCACTTCTACTTAAGAGCATGTGAAATGTTCCATGGTGCCAAACTTTCTTCCCAATTTATTACCTAAGATGTCACCCTACATCACACTGGCAGAGGTGAGAAACATAATCTCCTACACTGTAGAAAGTATGGCCAGAAGCCCCAGGAGCTCTGGACTTCACTCTGCCAGTAACCCACTACTAGAATTTGGATGTCATGTTGTTAAGGAGTCTCAGTATCCTCATCAGTGATGTGTGGGAATGGAAAAGGCAGTCTCTATATTGAATATTCTACTGTCAATTCAGCTCCTTTCTGCAGCAAGAACCACCACTGAAACCACCTCGGAGAAGCAGGGAGAAACACAAAGAAAAAAAACAGTGTGTTATAAAAGTTTATCCCTTCCCACATGACTAGCATGTTTGAAAAGTTTGAAACCACAGTAGGTGAATTTTAGAGCTTAGAAGAAATTTAACTGGTCATCAGCTTCAACTTTCTCATGTTACAGATAAGAAAACTAAGGCCTAAGATGGTTAACTGATTTATCCCAATATCACAGAAAACAGTCAAAACTAGAAATCAAGTTCAACTGCCTCTCCAGGCAAATAGCTAGTGGTTTAGTGTGAACAATCTGACTGTACACATGCTTCCTTCAGTTTGCACCAGAATAAAAATACACTGGTTAGAAAATAAGCGTGTGCTGCACCCTAAGATTGAGGTGCCAGTTTCTCTATCCTTCATAGCGTCTGTAAATTCTTTATAGATGCTAAGAGTGTTCAGTGTAAATTTGGTATAAATAACAAGGTGTTCTCCAATGTCCCTTCAAGATTAATGCTAGACCTGCATATCTGTGTGCTTTGGATATATTACAAGCATGCTACTTGGACCATAGTGCTTCTCTGCTTAAATCACATCAATAGCTTCCCCTGCTCTCAAGACAGATATCAGACTCCTCACCGTATCCTAGAAGCCCTTCATGATCTGGCTGCTGCTTACTTCTCCAGCTTTATCTGATGCTCACCCAAGCAACTAGTATCTTTCGGCCATATTGAACTATTTAGTTTCACGAGCACAGCACAGCCTGTTATCTCTCACTTCTCTACTTCCCTTTGCATTTTGCCTGCAATAATCTATTCCTCCTTCAAGTTACAGATTTTACATCACTCCTTCCAGAAAGCTCTACATTTGACCCAACTAAGATGGAGTTAGTTGACACTGCTTACCTCACTCATTACACCACAATATTGTACTTGCTTTTCATTCCTTGCTCTCTCCCACTACACAGTGAGCTTGTTAAGAGAAGTGATTTTCGGGCCAGGTGCAGTGGCTCATGCCTGCAATCCCAACACTTTGGAAGGCTGAGATAGGAGAATTGCTTGATCCCAAGAGTTCAAGACCAGTCAGGGCAACATAGTGAGACCTTCTCTCTACACAAAAACAAAACAAATCAAAATTAGCCAGACGTGGTGGTGCACACCTACTTGAGAGGCTGAGGCAGGAGGTTTGTTTGAGCCCAGGAGTTTGAGGCTGTGGTGAATCATGATCGTGCCACTGCACTCCAGCCTGGGTAACAGAATGAGACCCCCCCAACTCAAAAGAAAAAAAAAGAGAGAAGGGATTTTCTTCTTTACTATCAGATGCCCCATAGTTCTCAGCACTGTGATAAGTCCTCAAAAAATATTTGTCAAATAAATTAACATCAAGAGAGTTGCAAATATGATTACATTACTGTGAATACCTTTGTTCATGGATATTTTAAAGAATTGACTAGATATCTTTATAAATTTATATAACATACAGTGTTAAATCATTTTCTTTTATGTTCACAAGCCTATTGACGTCCCAGGATTTTCTGAGCATTCCCAAATTTATGAGTTTCCTAACTGAGATATGGATGCAGGGCTATTTGCTAGGGTCACTTCTGAAAACTTGCCACTGCACCCTAGTCTTATGGAATTGTCTATTAAAATTCTTCCCAGGAGTCTTTAGAAGAAAGTGGTTAGAAGCTACCTGAATTGAACCTGAGCTCTGCTCCTTAATGTAACCTCAAGTAAGTTCCTTCACCTCACTCTATGTTTTAATCTCCTTATCTGTAAAATCAGATATTATCTGCACCTACTTCATACAGCCATTGGATAATTAAATTAGTTATATGCAAAAATTCTACAGCAATATCTGGCACACAATAATAGTTCAATAGTTCCTTAACATTTTTGTTATGATAATGATCATAACATTATCCCTAAGCACTTTATATATGTTGCCTCATTTAACCTTCACAGCAACTTAATAAGGGAGTTTTAATCACCATTACAAGTGAATACATCATGAAATGTTGTAATGTCATGGAATACTTAATGGTATAAAAGTTGTATCTACAATTATTAAGATTCTACTATATATCCCTTCTTCATCTCACACTACCCTCTAAAAACAAGTTGCCCTCAAATACCCTTATTCTACTGATGCGAATGGGATTCTCTCAGGCACTCATAAGCACAAAGCCCTGGAATTATCTATGATTTGTCTCTCCACCAAAACATCCAGCCAACACCCTTCTATTTATCTTGCTTCCCACCCACCTTTTCATTCGTTTCCTGACTTCTTTATTCAGGTTTTCGTCTTCTCAAAATTAGACGGCTGCACATTTAATAACTCTTTTTTATTTTTGTTTTAAAAACATATACATTTCTCAGAGACAGAACTCTATCTTCAGGTATAAAATTCAAAAAATTTTAAGCCACAGACTTCTTCCAATTTCTGCATCTTTTCCCCAAATCCTGTCAAAAAAGAAAAATATATATGTTTCTATGATGCCAAATCAACCACATCACATAGAAAGAGCTTTTAAAATTACTCAACTGGTCTTATTAGGAAGATAAACCTCATACCAATCAGATGTCACACTTTCCTGGTGACTTATTTGTGCTTATTTTTTAAAGATGGTTTAGAAAGAGGGGATGCTAACTTGGTGAAATGAATTAACTTCTCTCCTACAATTTGACTTTCATTGTACTCATAGCTTTTATAAGACTGACTGCGTTCCAGGATATCAATTGTCCTTTTTTTCTCTGAAACTCTTAGAAATAAACAAATAAACAAATGAAGAAAAAGACTGACCTCAACTCTCCTTATGAGTTTGTCGATCTCCATGGCTAAAATTAACCTCGAATTATATTTTTTGGTTTTTGTAACCTCTCAGTCCTGACAAAATAAGGAAGGGCACAGTTCACAATTTCCCTTTGAACTGCTGATAAGTTTCAAGAATAAATAAAATCATATCTGTAAAAGTATTCTGAATCTTAGCTTCCATTGCTCACAAACTAAAGAGCAATCCAGAGACTAATGTCTGAACTCACAAGTCCAGAGAAGCCTCAAAGTTTCAATCGTGATCATAGCCTTGCTAGAGGTCCAATCTAATAGACCAAATACTATTATATCTTCTTGGAGAGAATCTCAGCATCCGAGATGTGCATCTCTATACTGTTATCTTATACCAAACAACGTATCACACACAAGATGTTACTAATGTATGTAGATGCCTAGCCTACAATTTAGAAAGTGCCCATATGTTTTGTTAATTATAAAATGAACTGTAACTTTTGAAATATGAACCTCTCACAGCAACCTTCCTATGTCCAGCTGTACCTGTGTTTGAAGAGTAATGACTCCTATGGTTAATAACATCACCTTGAATCCATATAACTCTTCTTCACTGAAGTCTAAGAATAATTTTACAGGTATAATTCTATTTATTTTCAAAACATGTCTGCCACTCAAGAGTAAATTGTGAAAACTTTGAAATAAAGGGGTAAATAAAACCACTTTCTCCAGATCTAAGATTCAAGGTAAGTGAGAGAAAAGGAATGAAAATTGGTAGGAAACAAAAAAATGGATACAGCTTTGTGTTTAAGAAGACCCTTTAGAATAGATTTATGTTACTTGTAAAATTATCATGATTTATATAATAAAATTTTAAGATAATATAATCAGGTAAAAATTATTAAATGATTATTTAAATTACTTTCCCTTTCTGACTTTAGCCATTAATAAGTAGAGAAAACCCTGCTAACAGAATAAATGAATTGTCTAATTTTTGAGAGAAAGAAAAAAAAAGAGAATAAGACATCTGGTTTTCTGGACTTAGTGTTAATCTCTTAAAAGTGTTTCATTTTATAGAATTTGCTGGATGGGGGAGACAGGAAAATCTGTCTGGATATGCCTTCTTGCCATATGTAAGTTTTAAAATCATTTCATATTCTGGACTGTCACCTTCAGTGTTCTCTGCGTCTTCCAATATTCCCTCATCCACTCCAGTCTTTTGAAAACTGATTGATCCAGTTCTGATGACTGACTCAGACTAAGACAAGTGTCTTTCAAAGTTTTCTAATATGTGATGCTTCTAAATCCAGACAAATGTCTTTCATGTTGCAGAAGATGAGAATAGAACCAAAAGTAAGCAAGCAGGAGGACCCAAGACTGGGTCATGCAGAGGGCTTGTTGCAGCAAGCCGTGGCTTGATAAATTCTCAGACTACATCCCTTGACCAAAAGCCTGAATGAGTGTTTTATTCTGTAATGGGATGATGCAACTTTCCCATAGCCACATCTGAGGTTTCATTTCAACCCCAGTCAAATACAATAGCAGTCTATTGTTTGATTTCTGCTTTTGAAAGTGAATGTCACTACAGACTTTGCTAGTATCATCTAAATCCACTGTGACTCTTCCCCTCTGTGTGCCCTGGAAGGCTGGCTTGTGTGGACCACCACATCAGCAAGCTTCTTCTACAGTTGGGTTCCCCAGTGAGAAGTTGGGTTCTCCAGTGAGAAGAGCCCATTAGAGTCAACAGGAAATCAGAAAGAAGAAAATATGGAGATCAGATAATCATTTACCCAGCTGCCTCTCAGCAGTCCCACCACAAACTGGCTCCATTCCTAGACTGAGGGTCTCGTCTCTTGTCAAGTAGCCCTTTCCACATGTATCTCTCTCTTTTAGGACTCTGAGAACATCTCCTCTCAATCGTTCTGGGTGGTACATTGTTGTTTTTCTACAGTCTGAACACACCATTGTAAATCGTCCCTTTCTGAAATTCCTATTCAAATTACCTAATTTCCTTCCAGGACCTGGACCAACACTAGGCTATATTCAAATTTCACTCAGAAGAAGTCAAGAAGAGGAGGACATAGCTACAGAACCAAAGTCAACTAAAGGAAATTCACATCGAAGGAAGAGCATCCTAGCTATAAAAAATAGTAATGATTTTTGGAAGCTAAAAAGTATCCAACTCATTTCATATATATTTTTAATAGCTGAGGCACAAAGTAATTCTAAATAAATATCTTTAGAAATAATATAATAGGAATAAATTCCAGGTAACAAAAAAAAGATTTGTCCTAATAATGATTTTCATAGTTCTTGAATGTTTTACCCATCTAGTACTGTCATACTTTAAAATTTTTCAGGAAGAAACACAGAAGAAATCTTGTTTTCCCTGCACTTCTTGCCCCTTACATTTTTAAAAGCCTTCATGTTTCTAAATAGGCAGAGACATTTTTAACCCCATTTGTTAGCTTGGAAAGCTGAGGCATGGAAAGATGGCACAGCTAAACTGTGGTGGAAATACACTTTCACCAAAGGTCATCCAATTTCTAGAATTCATAACTCTCCACTCACCTGCCAGAAAAGCAAACATATGAATGCCATGACTCAAAGAGAATATTAACCAATTCCTGATAGAAGTTTTCCTCTAACCCATGATACTGATATACTTATTTCACACTAACATTTTAATAGTCCATTTGGTCCTAATCCAAGACACAGCACTGCTCTACAGCCCTAAATGAATTCCCCTACACTTTTCATTTCTTCTAGGGAATTGGACTAATTATAGTGACTACTTTGGAGAGAGCAATAGTTTGAAAACATTGCCTGAGGGATACAAAAGTTGTTTTATTTCATAATTAGGCATTTCTGTCCCGGGGGCATTTTATAGTCACAGTTTGAAATAACAGCCATTATTTTATTACAATTTTCTATTTTTTGCACATAAAAATATTTAGAACATGTTTTTAGCTGAATTTTATTAGTCATAATGCCAGGAAGCGCCTAGTGTTATGGATGATGGAATTATCTTTGAGGGCTTCCCTTTAGTGTTATTTCTTCCTTATAGTCTACATTCTCTCAGTGTTTAGTACTGGAACTAAAATATAAAGTGGAAATTGAATATTCTATTCATTTGTGGAAGTAACCTGCACACAGGTACAAAGTGAGCCCCACCCATATATCTTTCCACTCCATTTCTCCTGATCAGCATTAAATTCACATGCTACATGTGAAGCTACTTTTGTCTAGGTTAGTGCTATATTATCAAGAACTAGAAATGTGGAGACAATTCAGCAAGTGCAGAAGTAACAATTCAAAAACAACTGACATTAAATAATGCCCTTATTAGGCAATTGGATTAAATTTCCCTCTTAGGAGATCTAATAACCACAAAGTTGTATGCATGTACAGGCACATGTGTATATGGACAAAACAGAATAATGAAGTCCTCGAAACAGAAGGATTGTCTTATATATATAGGCAATTCTTGAACTCAAAACAGGAATAATAATACCCACTAATTTTCTGTTTAAATTCTTCCAGGACAGGGCCTGGTTACCTTATACCACACACCAATGGGAATATTATTTCTTAGGTAGAGGCAAAATCTGTTTTCTCTTAACTTCTACCCATTGATACCAGCTTTTCTTTTGGGGTTATGTAGAAAACTATTTTTTCTCTTATATTACAGTACTACAACTATTTGAAAAATAGTCACCAAGTCCTTTGTATTGAACAATGTCAATGTTTGCTAGCCAGAAGCACCATCTCTTTTCTGGCAGCAATATCTAATTTTCCTTTAGTATCACACTTTGCTCACTTTAATCCACACGGCCGTTCATAGGGATTCCAGGTTCATATGACTGCAATGGTTATACAACACAGGTCTGCCAAGAAATACATGCAAATTTCCAGCCCCGATATTCAGTTTGTAACGGGGCATTTGAGGAAAGCTAAATCAATGTTACATAATTATGATTATTTTTTAATTGACAAGTATAAATTATATATACTTATGGGACACAACATGATGTTCTGATATATGCATACATTGTGGAATGATTGAATCAAGCTAATTAACATAACCATTCTCTCACATACTTACTTTTATTTTGTGGTGAGAACATTTAAAATCTACCTTCTTAGCAATTTTCAAGTATATAATATATTATTATTAACTATAGTTACCATACTGTACAATAGATCACTAAAATTTATTCTTCCTATCTAAATGAAAATGTGTGCCCTTTGAGCAAATTACCCTCCATATTGTGAATGGGCCTCATACAATCAATTGAAAGCTTTGAGAAAAAAGACTGAGGACCCAACAAAAGAAGGATATCTGTCTCCAGACTGCCTTCAAACTCAAGTCTGCAACATTGACTTCTGACAGAATTTCCAGCCTGCCTAATTTCAGCTCCGACAATCACATAAGGCAATACGTAAGTGTGTGTGTGTGTGTGTGTGTATGTGTGTGTGTGTGTGTGTCCTATTGGTTCTGGTTGACTGTATCAACTCTGATTGATACAAATAAAAATATGTCATACTCTTTCCTGGCTTGAAGCTTTCAGACAATGGAGGCCGTAAGTTCTTTTACTTACATGAAGACTCTTCACTTGTATTTCACTTATGTTTTAAAACAATTCACTGTTTTAAACTAAGCTCATTTTACTTTATATATAAGCCTACTACCATGATTCCAATCAATTGAGATTTTTTTTTTTAATTATTTCATCTAGCATATCCGTTAAGGTTCCCAGGTTGAGACTTTGCACATTTGATAAGCAAAAGCTTTGATCTCTTTATCCTAGTAATTAGAAAAATGTTCATTAAACTAGAGCTTCTATTGGAGCCCTGTTGAACACACTTGAAACTCCAATCAATCATCATCCTATTGCATGAGCTCTTTAACCAGTTGTTAATCCACCTAACAGCATTATTACCCAGCCCATACTTCTCCATCTTGCCTGCAAGAATATTTTTCAAGTTTTCATAAATTTCTTGCAGGAATAATATGGTTTATGTTCACAAAATTTATCCCATTTTTCAATCTAATAACCCATGCAAAAATAGTTATTTTGACATAAATTGTTGATTACAGACACATTCTCACTCTAACATATCATGGTGTGTGTGTATGTGTATGTGTGTGTGTGTGTGTGTGTGTGTGTGTGTGTGTGTGTAAAGAGTTCTCATAAACAATTCACCGAGAATTTTGCCAGCGTGCCATCAAATTACCAGCATAGTAAGCTTAGATCTCATGTTTTCACTCTTTTTTTTTTCACAGTGACAAGGTCTCACTCTGTTTCCCAGGCTGGTCTCAAACTCCTGGGCTCAAGTAATGCTTCCACCTTGGCCTTACAAAGTGGTTTTTACTCATTTTTAAAAATACTTAACCCTCAAAGATTATAAATATTGGTTCCAGGATCACAGCTCCAATTTTTTTGCATTTATTTGGACATTTGTTTTAAATGGACAGAATAAAATTATATGCATTTATTGTGTATAATATAGTGTTTTGAAGTATATATACACTGAGTAATGGGTAAATCTAGTTTATTAATATATGTGTTATCTCACATATTTAGCCTTTTTTTGATAAGAGCACTTAACATCTACTTTCTTAGCATTTTTCAAGAATGCAGTATAATGTTATTATAGTCGCCATGCTGTACAACAGAGCTCTTAAACTTAATTCCTCCTATCTAACTGTAATTTTGTATCCTTTGACCTGCAACTCCCCAACACCCTCCCAACTGCCCCGGCCTCTGACAACGACCATTCTCCTCTCCACTTCTATGAAATCAACATTTTTATATTCTATATAATAGTGGGCTCGTATAACATTTGTCTTTCTCTGCCTAGTCTATTTCACTTAGCATAATGTCCTCCAAGTTCACCCATGTTGTCACAAATTACAAGATTTTCTTCTTTTTATGGTTGACTAATATTCAATTGTGTATATATACATTTTCTTCATTCATCCACTGATAGACATCTAAGTTGATCCTATATTTTGGCTATTGTGACTAGGGCTGCAATGAGTACAAGGATGCAGATATCTCTTCATCATATTAATTTCACTTCTTTCCAAATTCTGTCATTACCTTGCAAGACATTTGATTGTAGAATGTACAGTTTCATGCATTTGAAGAAGCAAAATGCTTCTCACCTTCTTTAACCTCAGTTCTCTTTTGCTCATGTTAGTTTTTCTCTTTCCAGTTTTTTTGTTTGTTTAGTTGAGGTTTTTTTGGGCTTTGGTTTTTGGTTTTTTGACTTGATAGAGGAGACAGATAAAACTGGACTAGATAAAAAGTCATTACAAAAAAAACTATCACAAATGAAATAGACAAACGATGTCATCATTTTTATATAAAAAGTACATAAGATCTGGTATTTAAATCATCAAAACTCCAAAAGATGAGTAAAGAATATGAATAGATAATTCATGAAAGACATAATATACCTGTATCACAGAACATGGGAAAGGTTGTAGCTTCATAATATTCCAGTAAATATGTTAAGGTAAACACTTAAATTTCATCTATCAAATTAGCAAAGTCTTTTAAAAATATGGAACATATGCAAATATTATGTAATGCCATAGATTGATAACTGAAATATAATTTTCTCCTACTCTTTTGTAAAGTTGTGTGTCAATGCTCACAACATTCCAAAGAAATATTTTTAACTGCAGGAAAATACCTTGCTACAAAGATCTTTATTTCATATTTACTCGTAATTAAGGATACCACCTATATAATCAAGAACAAATAATTTTAAATTAATTATGGTTCATCATTATAATAGAAACTATGTAGCCATTAAAATTATGATTATTAAGAATTTGCTGGAGTTGGGCCAAGTGGCGACCGGGCAGCGTGGTCTGTGAGACCTCCGCAGAAGAGGACACAGAAAGACTCCAGATCTCTCCCAGGGGGCCTGTTCCCCCACACGGAACTTGTCCACGGACACCGCAGAGTCATTACAGCGGGCCTGAGGTAAAA
>CAUYQG010041050.1:0-31303 GCA_963574415.1 Tarsius wallacei | reverse complement strand
AAGTAAGTCATTCCTACTCTTTAGGGTACCAGAATTACACTGGCTGACAATACTTTTCCTTAGTTCTTTCTGATCTCATCACTAGGACCCCCCAACTTAAACTCTGCTGTACAGTGAATCCTTATTCGTGTGCCCACCCACACTTTCTACTCTAGGAAATATCTCCACTTTAACAGGACTTTACCCACACAGTGCTTTAGTCCAAAGGAGAAGCCTTAATAGTGGCACTGCAGAAAACAGAGCAAGCCAACGGGGGAGGCAATTGAAGTCAGGGAGTTGTATTCTGTTCTTACTGAAACGACATCATATTGGCATTGTCTTCCTTTACCTTCACGAAAAGAGAGTCATTTCCTCAGTCACTGTGGTGACATTTCCTTTATTGAAAGAAAAAAAAAAAAGATTCATGGGGCAAGAACCAGATCAGTCTAACGGAAAGAAATAAGACTCTTAAAGAAATCCCTAAAGATCCTTCCCTACTTTCCCCCACCACCGTTTCAAATCAGCATTCTTAGTAACTTTACTTTTGAAGAGACCCGCCTCTCTTATGATATTTTATGAGGAAAAGCAATCCCACTTGGGAAAAAAAGGCATCGCAGCTAGCATATTTGAGGACTATATTTTATTTATTATTTTTTTCTTACAAAACATACATTTTAAACAGAATTTTTGTGGAAGTTATGTTTATGTGTATCAGCTCTTAGATAAAACATGACCAAGTGTGCACAGCATAAATTAGTGAAGTTCTCCACATGCAGGATGGCAATTAATGATGTATGAAATTTATAGCAAGTATTTTTCCTTTGCATAATGCCTGCATTGAGAGTATTACCAGTTTCTTTGTGTGTATATGGCACTGAATGTCCTCTTATGTGGTTCTAAAAGAAACATTGGGCGGAGAGCTCTGAGGTTTAATCCTGAGTCTGTCTCAAACATTCCCTGGGGCCTTGGGCAAATCAATTATGTTTTCAGAACCTCAGATTCCTAGTTTTTAAAAGTATTATAGCCTATAGAATAAAAGCTCTGGAGCTTGACCATCTCAGTTTGGGTCCGAGCTAGATTCTTACAAGCTACATGATCCTGTGAAGTTCATTCAACTTCTCTGATACCTTTGTAAAGTGGAGATAATTACAGCACTTCTCTCATAGGTTTACATAATCTATGAACTTCCACTTTAAAGTTGGCTAATCAGACACAACAGAAAAAAAACTCCCATTGCATCAACCAGGCAAAAAGGATAAATTATAAAAAATCAACTTTTAAAATAAAGGAGGCCTATAGAAACAAATAAATAAACAGAAAACTAGATAAGCTAAAACTTCAGAGCAGGAAGATACCTTTATAGAAAATCTAATGGACACTAGCAGTTTTCTTAACTGGAGACATTTATAACTTCTGGGAGTGGCTTAAGGGTTGGACTTAAACCAAATTGAGGGATTATATAAAGGAAAAATAAATTAGCAGAGGTGTTGGCAATCAAAATCTGGGATGATAAATTGGAAAATAGAGGAGCTCAAACATGAGAGAAACTTGCTGATCTCTAGGAGGGTGTGAGAGACTAGGGTCAGGGCAAGAAGGGAGAAGCCAAAACTCCCATTCCCTTGTGGTGTGTGATCAATTGTATTTGTTTACTTGGGACTTAGGGAGTTCCCAGAATGCAGGTCTTTCCTTTTTAAAACCAAGAGAATTCCAGGCATATCATTATGGATTAGTCACCCTGGAGGCCTAGGAGAAGAAAATCCCACTAGAGGGAGGGGTCTACAAAGCTTACACAACCAATTTCTTCCCCAAGACATTTACCAAATATTCAACTTGTATGTGGTGCAGGGTAAAGAACTAAATTCAAAATCTGCAAAGGTTAGCACCTTTAGAGTTGAGGAGACTAAGACCTCAAGGCTCCCAGTCAAAAACCTGAGAGGGCCACAACTGAGGAACCAAAAAAAAAAGTCTTCCTAGAACTTCATCTCAATTCTAATCCAACTAATCCTGGATCCAATTAATCCTGGGTAGGATTAAAATGATTAGCTCCTCTGATATCTGTCTGACAGGGCAAAGGGAAAACCCTATTGGTAGATGATATTATGAAGACTCTCCCATTCTTTTATCACAATGTCCTTAATAGAAAAAAAATTGCTAGACCCCAAAAAAGCAGATAAATGTGAGCCATAACCAAGAAACATAATCTAATAGAAACAGACCTGCAGATTGATTAGATATTGGAGTTTGTAGGTAAGGAGTTTAAAGTAACTATGATTAATTTGGTAAGAAAAATAGAGGGGACAATTGAGAAGATAGATAAAAAGAAGGAAATTTTAAGAATTTCAAGGAAGAATTGTAGTATATAAAAAGAATCAAATGGACACTCTAGAACTCCAAATATAATTTCAAACAAGACTACAGACATAGAAGAAAGCATAATTAGCAAACTTAAAGACTGACCAATGGACGATGTTCAAATTAAAGCACAAAGAGAAAAAAGTATGAAAAGAACAAGACAGAATATAAGAGCCATATGAAAAAAAACCTTTAAAAGGTTTTAATACATGTAGTTGAAGTTACACAAGAAAGAAGACAGTGAAGCACAAATATTTGAACAGATAATGGCCAAGAATTTTTCAAAGTTGATGAAAACCATTACCTACAGATTTGAGAAGCTCAGTGAATTTCAAGTAAGATTTTAAAAGTGAGGGCTGGCGTGGTGGCTCAAGTCTATAATCCCAGCACTTTGGGAGGCCGATGTGAGGGTATTCCCTGAGTTTACAGGTTCGAGAACAACCTGGGCAACTTGGCGAGACCTCATCTCTACAAAATAAAAAAATTAGCCGGGTGGGGTAGCACACACCTGTAGTTCTGGCTACTTGGAAGGCTGAGGTGGAAGGATCGCCTGAGTCTAGCAGGTTGATGCTGGGGTGACTGTGAGTGTGCCACTGCACTCCAGCCTGGGCAACGGAGTGAGACTCCAACTTAAAAAATAAATAAATAAAAATTGAAAAAAAACATAAACTCCTGCTTTCTCAAAGAAAAAAATAAGACTTTGGGCCAGGCATGGTGGTACACACCTGGGGCCCCAGCTACTCAGGAAGCTGATGCAAAAGAATCATTTAAACCAAGAAAATCAAGGCTATGGTGGTGAGCCACAATCATGCCTCTGCAATCCGGTCTGGGTGACAGAGTGAGACCATAAATCAAAAAAGAAAAAAAAAGAAAAAGAAAAGTGAAGAAAAGAAAAATTAACTAACAACTGACTTTTCATTAGCAATTTTTGAGGCCAGAAGACAATGAACTTATATCATTAAAGTACTCACAAGGAAAAAACATTGCCAATCTATAATTGTGTATCTAGCAAAAATATTTTTTCATTAATGAATGTGAAATAAAGACCTTTCTAGACAAACAAAACATGAGAGAATTCATTCCAAGCAAATAGACATGCGAGAAATACTGTACAGAAAATTCTTAAGGCTGAGAGAACATAATTTGAGATCAAAGCAGGAAAAAAATGAAAAGCACCAGGAAGGAGGAATATATGGGAAACATAAACAAAATATTAAATGTTTAAAGAACAACATTAATACTATCTTGTGGGGTTTATAACATCATAGAAGTGAAAAGATATGTCAACAATAGCACAAAGGGTGGAGGGGTAAAATAAAAGTTGCCAAACTTATAAGTGTCTTTTATTTAGAAAGTAGTAAACGTATTAATATAGATTCTTAAATTCAAGGTTACATACTAAAATACCTAGGATAATTATTAAAAATAAAATACAAGAATGTAAAAATAAAAAGCTAATAGAGAAAAAACATTGAATAAAAAATATATGAAGAATTCAAAAGAACACAAGAAATCAGGAATAAGGAACAAAGAAAGAAACAAAAAATAGAGAACTAGAAAAAGAAAAAAAAAAGCCTGCAAGTAGCAGTAAGTACAATTAAGGCAAATGGACTAAACACTCTTTTAAAATATTGTAATTTTATTAATCACTTTTTTAAAAAAGACCTAACTATATGCTATTAGTAAGAGACACATTTTAAATGTAAGATGATAGCTAAGCTAAAAGTAAAAAGATACATCACAAAAATGCTAACAAAAGAAAGTTGGAATGGCTATATGGCTTAGTCCTTCTGTGCTGCTGTAGTAAAACACTTGAGACTGGGTAATTTATAAAGAACGGTAATTAATTTCTTATAATTCTGGAGGCTGGGAAGTTCAAGATCAAGGCATCAACATTTGATGTTTTATTAGGGCTTCTTGCTGCATGAAGGGGACAAATTCTGTGTTCTCCCATGGCAGAAGGGACAAAAGGACAAAAAAGGTAAACTCTCTCTGAAGCCTCTTTTTTAAGGGCATTATTCTATCCATAAAGCTGAAGTCCTCATGACTTAATCGCTTACCATAAAGGCTCCACCTCTTAATACCATCACCATGGAAATTAAGTTTCAACATGCAAACCATAGCACTATATGTACAATGAACAAAGTATCTTGATAGAACATGGCAATTACTTCAATAAATTGTTAACTCAAGTATTATTAAGAGAGAAGAATCTTATTAAAGAATCTAAAATGTAATGCTTTGGGATTCTACAATTTTAACTTAGAGACAGTTCTAAAAATTCTGTACTACTTCTTTTTAGACTCTACCATAAAAATGTGGTGTCTTTTATTCACTAAGGTAAATTTTCAACTGATTATATATATCTTGATAAGTCATATGTATCAATTAAAGCAAGAATATATTTTAACATTACATATTTTCAATCTGTACTCTTTAAAATGTACTCAATACAATTTAGGGGGAGGACTGTGATATACCAGCATACTTAAAATTCAGGCAGTTGTGAAGATTCAGAATTTGGAGGTTTAATCCTTTAAATTGTCAACCTCTATGTCCATAGACATTGAAACTTAAAAATGTAAGGGAGTTTAGATCTCTGTAGGTATCCACTTATTTTGCAAGTGTTAGACATGTAGTCACAAAGGATAAGAAGGAAAAAGAATAGATATTTGGCCTCCTGTATCATTGTCCAATATTCTTTTTACTTCAGTATCATGAAGACCTTTCTAAAACACATTTAACAAGTGTTTTTAGAGTATTCGGTACATGAAAGGCACTGAGCTAATCACTGCATATATATAAAGAGCAAAGCCCTGCCACCAACTGGTTTGCAATTTTAAAAAGAAACATAAACCTCAAATTAAAAAATATTATTTTATTACGATTTTGATGGGTACCACAGCATGTAGTAAGTTTTTAAGGAGTGGGATTCAACCTAGTAAAGGTTTCGGGGAAGGCATTCCTTATGTAGGGAAATTGGAGTTAACCAGGAAATGAAGAGAGAGAAGAATATTTCCAGTGGAGAAGAGGAAGTTTGATGACCTAACATGGGAAGAAGCTTAGTGTCAGAGTTGCTCATAGAAAACCATGTAGATAGAGGCCAGAGAATGTGTGTGTGTAGAGGGGTGAAAGGAGTAGGAGAAGGAAGGTTTCAGGGTGCAGCATATAGCAAGATTGGAGACTGTAGAGGCTAGATCATGGAGGATCTTATAGGGCTCACCCACTAAAATTTTAGGACTTATTTGTGTACCACTCACGAAAAGAACATATTCAGATATACATATGTGTGTGTATACACTATATATATATAGTTTATATATACCTAGTTTTTAAAAGGTAGTCTGACTTCTATACTTGTCTGTAAGATTTATGAGAACAGAAATAATATTTCCCTTGTTCAACACTGAATTCTCAATCCCTGGCACAGTTCCAGCACATAAACACTCAATAAATATTTGAGAAAAGAATGGATGATAAGTAGATAGATGGATGGATGGATAGATGGAGGAATAGATGGAAGGAAGAAAGGAAGAAAGGAGGGAAGGAGAGAAGGAAGGAAGGATGAGAGGATAGATGGCTGGATGAATGCATAGAAGAATGGATGGATGATTGGATGCATGGATGGATGGATAGATGGACGGATGAATGGATGGATGGAAGGAAGGAAGGAAGGAAGGAAGGAAGGAAGGAAGGAAGGCATAGTATGCAATATGGGTTGGAGTAGAGTAAAGTGGAAGTGGGGGACCAGCTCAGAGACAGTAAATGTCCAGGTAAAAAATAATGGTGACACAGAATAGATGGTGACAGTGAAGGTAAAGTGAAGTGTACAGATTTGAGAAATTTGAAGGAGACAGACTTTATATGACTTGCTAATAAATTGAGCATTATAGCTTGAAAAGAGGTATAAGTGATGATTTTCAGTTTCTGTTATGAACACCTGGGTGGATGGAGGTGCCATTTATTAAACCTGGGAGGAGAAACTTTGGAGGGAGATCATGAAAATCTTGAATAGACTTTCCTGCTGCTCCACAGAGAGCAAAGTGAACATAATCCAATCTCTCTTTGAAGCCTGAGGAGTGTACAGGGGCAAAGCATTATCATTGTGCTTGGTGGGAATATTGCCCCAGGCTGTAGATGTGAAGCAAAGCAATAGGCAGCAAAGCTGAACCATTTTCAAAGAAATCACACTGTTGTTTACTTATTTAAGAGTGGAGTGACAGTCTTTGATATCAACTGGTTTACTTAACAAATTTGTCTTTTATTCTCATAAATTTCCATTTTCCATAATTCTAAGATGAAAATACTTTTCATGGCTCTGAATTGCATGTATCTTACCTTCAGATTCACAACCTTTGCCTACCTGAGACAAAGGTTGGCACGCAGGTTGCTCATTTGAGAATGGATTTCTAGAACCAGGAGTGGGCAAGTGAAGAGGGAAGGAGAGAAAGTCAATGCAAGTTGGCATTATTGAATGATCCAGGCTGTGGGCAACTAGCAACTCACCTGGGACCTTCTGTGGAGAGTCTTATAAAAGTTGGTTCAGAATCATATGCCTCAAAGACACTGTCTACAGTTAGTTGTGGGTTGCCCATGGAGCATGACCTTCCCACATCCTTAAATTGCAGGTGTGCAAATACCAAGGCTGCAGTCATCCCATGACTCAGGGTCAGAGAAATTCTGGGGCAGAAAGCAAGACTCGCAGTCAGAAGTGAACCAAAGGCTGCACAGAACAGTTGTGTGCGAAGGGGGCACAAAGCAAATTCATCGTGTATGGTTTGACTGGCAGTGTTTTTTTCTGTCTTTTTGTGTTACGTACAATAACGGCATATCTCACCATTGATAACGTTTTAGATTTATTGAAACAGGATTGATTGACTTTGCAAAGATGAAGTTTGTTGAAATGAGATTTGAATAAGCAACATTTGTAAAACTAAATTAAGTGATTGGTGTACACAAGGCAAAGACTGTGATCTTTATTTCTCTTGTCCTCACTGAAACCACCTGCTGTGGAAAATATTTTCCTGAAAAGCCCAAGTAAAATGGTATTCTATTATATAAACTGGTAAAGGGAGCATTTCCTTTTATTTTTCTTAAAGAATTGAATGTTTTTTCTTTCTTAAAAAATATTTCAGCATTCATTTTAGAATGCAAATGAAGTAATGACAAGACTGTGAAATAAAATTATTTAATGACAGAAAACATAAATGACACCATACTTTTACATGGGAAATTTAAGAAATACCATCTACTTAGCAATGTAAGAATTATGTGTCACAAACATAAAGAAACATTTTAAAGATAATCTAACTAGCAGTAGTTCTGCACTTGGTTTTGTATATAACAGATGAACTTAGAGAAGCTAAGTAAAAAAGACAAATAATTTGTGGCACCTTCCATTTCAGTTAATTCCTGCTACCTAATTTTACTAATAGTGTCAACAGGGATATGACATTTGCTGAATCTTTTTTCAAATGAAATCTTTTTCAGAACTCTATTATATAAAACAGATTAAAATGGAGATGTGTTAAGTGAAGCAGGATTTAGGGGAGAATGTCCCAGTACCTCACAGTTATATTATCTCCTTATTCCCTGTGTTGGGCTTCTGAGGGCTCTATATGGAATCTTAGAGTTCCAACAGTAGGGTTAGGGATGTGTCATTGACAGGAGACTTACTCCATCCCCCCAATCCCCAAGGAATTTACTTAGTGTCCATTTACTCTGATTTTAAAAACAGTTCTAACAGATTCGTTTATATGGTTTTCCAACTTATAAAAGATCAATAAGCAATAAATTACATGGAAGAAATAACTATTAAAGTCTGGCAAAATGATCTTCACACAGCGTGGAATCTGGAAGCTAGCAATATAACTAAAAAATTATAAAATGCAGCTTTAAAAAAATGACAGTATTCAGAAACATTAGCATGTAGACAACAATCCGATACATATCAATAGTTTGTGAAGGTGCCTATGTACTATGGTAAAATTTAGGATTATGTGAGTACTTTTTACATCTTTTATTTGGCATAATTCTTAAGGCACATAAATGTATAATTTATAATAACTCCCATCAAAAATAGCTTATATCAAGTAGATTTGCTAAAATGTACGGTTTCAGTTAAGTGGAACATGTATGTGAGTAGAACATTATATTTCTCAAAAGTTGTTGAATAAATAACATAGCACTGTGTGTATCAGTACTTTTTCATCTCTAAGTGGTAGAAAATCCAACCAAAACTTATATATAGATAAAAAGAGTAGTTAAAGTCAAGAAGTGTCAGGTGGGGTTTGAGCTAGTTTCTAACTAATGTTCCCTTTAGGCCTGGACCCCTTCATGGCCACAGGATGGCTGGTTACTTTCTCACTCATTCCAGCAGGGGTGGGGAGGAGGGTAATAAGGAGATGGAGAGAGTAGCTGGAGAGAGTACCTTATTCATTAAGCAAGGACTCTTTGTGTGATTGGACCAACACAGTTCATGTGACCATACCTGACATAAAAACCATAGCTATAAGGATAGGATTAATTTAGGCCAGTACGGGCCTACTTCTTGAACTGAAGATAGTATTAATTTCCCTGGACCCCATGGTGACACACCTGGAGAAATAAATGCCCCTCCCGGGATAGGGGGGAGGTTGGTAACAGATCACAAACACACCACTGCTTACTGTACTCCAAGCCCAGTGACTTCAAGAACCATCTCACTCTTGTCTGTTGCTATAGTCCCAGCATGAGCACAAGGCCTAACATCAGAGAAGCTTAATAAATGTTTATTTATTTATGCAAGAACAAACGTATCTTTGTGTGTGTGTGGCGAAACACACGAATTTTAATTCCATGTTTGTACTTCTTGATATTCCCTGGTTGCAGTTGTTGAGGAGCTATTTCTGGCTTGACAAGAAGCAGGAAGTATCAGGATCAGTCACGGAGCAGAAAACATTTCCTCCTGAGACTTTTAGATACTTCCAAAACAAAAGGGGATGACACCAGTTGGAATCAGGCAAGAAGTCAGTCATTTGTATCCCTCATAATGGGTATTAAAAAGAAGCGAGGGGGGAGAAAGAAGAGGGAAGGGGAGGAGGAAAGAGGGAGAAGAAGGAAAAAGAAAAAAGAAAAGGAGGGAAGAACAGCAGGAGAGAGCGAAGGAGGAAGGAAGGAAGGGAGAGAGAGGAAGAAAGCAAGGAAGGAAGGAAATAAACTATAACCAGAATCTGCCTCCAGGCAAAGGCACTTTGAGACAGTAGTCAGTCTATGACATGAATTTGCGGAGTGTTAGGTTAGTGTGTGTGTGTGTGTGTGTGTGTGTGTGTGTGTGTGTTTTCTGATAGAGTAAATGTCAAGCCTAATTTGAGGCTTTAAAATTGACCAAACAGCTATGAGAATGTGAATAGCAAGTTATAAATCACCCAGCCACTTGGGTGTGGATAAAAGTTCCAGGCCAAATACTCAATTGTCCACTTCATAACAGGAGTAATAAGGCTATTTGAAAACATGACCCAGATCCCAAGCTACAGTTTTTTTTTTTAAAGAGGACTCTCTGACATGTTTATATGCACATATTTGGAATTATATCCAAGAGAAAAAAAAATTGACTTTCTGACTTCATAGTCTGTCATTGACTTTTAAGGTATTTCATGAAATGAAGTAATAACTTCTAGATCAAGGGCATTTTCCTTTGGGTCTTCATCAATTATTTCACTTTCTCTTGGTGATGGCCTCCACCCACTTCTTCTGAAATATCAACCACTGGGCTGACGTTGTACTGAATAAACTTTCTCTCTCTCTCTCGCTCTCTCTCTCTCTCTCTCTCTCTCTGTCTTCCTGAATGCGTGTTTCATGCATTAAATTGCTTTGATCACTTCAACTCTTACTATAGTTTGGCAATTGGTATGTTGCTGAATTGTGTGTTCTCAATTTAATGCTTTTAGAATGTATTTAAGTAGGTTCCAATGCACTTAGTCATTGCTATTCAAACGAGAGAACCATATTTCAAGGAACAGAGCTCAGGGCACGGGATGAGGTGACTAACGAGTTATAAGTGAAAAACATCTATCAAGACACATCGGAGACTGAGACAGATGGTGAAGAAATGCTTCTGAGTCCATTCTCCCTGGCCCTGGAGGTCTCACCAATCTTACTCCCTGCAAGTACACACTTCGGCTGGTTTCCTCTCACGTGCTTCTGGCTAATGTTTCTTATTTTCAGATCTTGGAAAAGTAGGAAACTCACCTGTTCCTCAGACCTAAACTCACGAAAGAACCAGTCCCACAAGGGGCCAATCTTAGGAGCCCTAAGTAAGTGCTGCCAGTTATGAAGGGGGTATTGGCACGGCATTAGTACTGAGTACTGGTTCTCAATGGGTGTTTGTAGGAACAGGGAAGAGAAACAGTGGAGTTTAGGGTAAATGTTCAAAGTAGATAAAGCATGTCCTCTTCACCCACTTTTACTACTGATTCTTTAGGTCTTCAGGGCATTTTGTGACCCCAAGAATGTCCAAGTTTCCATGCAAAACTTCTCTCTCTCCTTGAGAAACTTGCCCAGTTCTGAGCTTCCAAGTCCTTGTGTATCAAGTGGACAAGCTGATACAAACTTCTCAAGAGTGACACATGACTTATATGAGACAGCGTGGGTAAAGAAACTTGCAGAACTAGGCACATGCTAGATGTGTTTTCTGTCCCACATTCCCCCTACTCTAGCCTTTCTTGCAAATTCTAGGGAGCTGATAAGAGCTTAAAGATAGGGGAGATGACACTGTAACCTGATGTCTGGGAACTGAAATTTCAAAAGTAGCCTATCAGGCAATTCAGCAATCTGTACCAAATCCTAACTGTGCATCCTCCAAAGCAATCCATTTCTAGAAATTTATCCCAAACCAGGCACAGTAATGCACTTTGGGAGGCCAAAGTAGGAGGCTCACTTGAGGCCAGGAGTTTGAGACCAGCCTAGGCAACATAGCAAGACCCAATCTTTACAATTTCTTTTTAATTTTAAAGAAATTTGTCTTTAAGAGACATTCACCTGTTTACAAAATGTGCACAGAAGGATGAATGTCATGTCATTGTTAATAATGACAAAGAATTGTAGACTGCCTAAATGACTATCAAAAGGGTGCTGGTTAAATATGGTATATCAGTATAGTATTCAACTTCTTTAAATGATACTTGTATCTACATTAATACTTGTCCATGTCTTATAAAACAAAAAGTTAACAAATCAGCATGTGTAGAGTGATTTCATATATAAATATCTGTATCTATAACTATATCCATACTTACAGCTCTGAAAAATCAGATGACTACAGACAGACATCTGAAGAATGTTAAACAGGATTTTAATTGTTTTACCTCTGAGTAGTGGGGTCTGAGGGTAAATTCTATTTTTTTTCACTTTTTTGTGTTGTGAAAATATTTTAAAATGAGATTATGTCATATTTATCCAAAAACACTAAAACTACTTTTCAACATGTTCCCTGAAGCTCTGAGCAGACATGTTTCTATCTCAACCAGTACTTAACTTGACCTCGTCTGCTCTCCACTGCTTATCATTACCTAAGTAGCTGACTATTTTCCCACAAGACTAAAACCTCCTCACAAATTAGGGTTTATACCTTTATCCCAGTGCCACATGACGTTGTAATAACAGAAATTCAGTGAACGTTTTCCATTTTGAAGTCTACAAGTCTGGTGATCTGAAAGCTGCTCCAAATTCAGATATTACCTGGCAGTGAAGGCTTCTTCTGAGATGGTTCATCCTAAAACAAACTAGAATGATCTTGGAGAGTCCTATTATCCCTAACCTCCTCATTCTGAAGCCTAACTTGTTCAGTCCTCAAAAGCAAATGAAATCAGAGGATAACATACATAGATCAGCTTTATAGTTTCCAAAATGCATTATAAGTATAAAGTTAAAATTTAGTTAAAAACTAAAAACCCAGGACCAGCAATAACAATAGCAACACAAATCATATATTGATGCTAACATAAAGAAAGAAAATTCTAGTAGGAATTTTCCTAAATAGTTTCCTGTTGCCCTTTGTCTCTCCCTGCCCTCACCTCTGGGCCTTAATTCCTTGTGGACTTAACACTGATACTCAGTTTTGGGATTAAAGCAGGACCTGACCTGGATTTGCTCCACATTGCCCATGCCCTAGATTGAAATGTTAAAGGACTTGGAATTTTTTAAAAAGTTGCATTTTCAGTAACAGCTTCACAGTGGCTGGGGAATTAATGTCAGCCAGGCAGTGATTTCCCAGTGGTTGGGTTTGTAGCAAAAGTCTTCAACTTTTATGTGTGGCCTGTTTGAAGTTGAAAATTGTTGTTCGACTCTCCAAAGTTGTTTGAGGTGTCACTCATCCTTCCCTTTTGTGTTGGGGCGAGGATGAGAAGCACAGCGGCTGGGAATAGTTCTGTGACTGCCACCCCGGAGGCAGGTCCCTGCCAGGGCCCAATTGAGCCCATCTCCCAGGGAATTTCAAAGCTTTCAGTGCAATGCAGCTCTGCATTCGTCTGCAGTCTCATCACCCACTACTCTTTTGCAGGAACTCTCCACTCCAGCAAGAGTGAGGAGCTCATGGCCCCATGAATGTGCTGTGCAAATGAGCATCTCTGGCATTTTTATTCAATGTACAATTTGCCCTCCTAGGATTCCATTCTTCAGAGAGGCAGCAGCATGGGGTAATAATAATGATGATGATGATAGAACAGCATAAATAATACCAGCAGCTAACATCTTATTTAGCACTGACTATGGGCCTAACACATCTTGTAAGATTATCTCACTTGGTTGTCTCAGTAACCCCATCAGATAGATACAAATATCTCCATTTTACATATGAGGTCATTGAGGCCCAGTAAGCTGAAAGGAGTTAACCAAGGTTATACAATCCATAAAATGGGACTGGAATCCTAGCAGTCTGACTCTAGAACCTCTGTTTTTTGTCATTATTCATACCTGGGAAGTACAGTCTTGGAAGCAGAGAGACCTGCCTGTTGGCTCTGTTTTCATCACTTACTGACTGTGTGACCTTGATCAGGTATCTTGATCTAAAACTAAGACTCTTTCATCTGTAAAATGTGGCAATACTGTTTTCTTTGGAGGGTTGCAAAGAGAATCAGTTTCATGCAAGGTGCCTAACCGATGAATGGTAGCCACTGTAGTTGACCTTTGTTCATTTCATCCTAACCATTTTTTCCATGATCCTGTCCTTAAAACACCTCATCCTCTTGGCCTGTGTTACTCATTAGAGGATCTATGTGCATCCTCAGGACAGATGAAAGAAGGCTACAAGGAGCCCAAAGACCTAAAGCTTAGGTGTTTCTCTGCAAATAAACCTGGAGGAAACACATATCCTAAGAATTGCGGGCCTGAGAAGACTAGGAAACACTGGGTCCATCCAGCAACCTCTGATATGGAGTAGAGTAGCAATTCAATTCATGGGTTTGGAATTTAAGATTTAAATCTTGGCTCTTCCATGCTCTGAGTGAAACAGATATCTGTTCCTGTAAGACGGTGTACTCACTGCCATTTCAATGCCCTTCCATTGCAACACTTCTACTATAAAGGCTGGGAAACTAAAAATTGCATTGCCCAGACTCCTTTGTAGTCGGGACATTCATATAAGACTTGGGGGCTTTGTGAGTTGATGGTTATGGGAAGGGATGGGATGGTTATGTAAGCCAATGATTATGGGACTAGAGAGAAGATCCTCATTGTGAAGGAGGCATCTGTCCTCAGACAGCTGTGGTATCATTCTTAGTATCTAGTCCCTAGTATCAGAGGGGCTGACTGATGGGCAATGGAGGCAATGGAGTAGGGAGCCTTTTCCCTGGCATCTGGCCATGCAGCACTCAAACTAGCTCTGTGGCCCACTGGGAGCTTCTGTAAGCTACACAATGTCTTATAATCAATATTTCCCTCTTGAACCAGGGAATAACTTCTGTTTTCTGCAATCCCAAATCTTTCAATACACTAGAAATGTCACCACTGACAAGTTACTTAACCTCTTTAACCCAGTTTCTTTTTCTACAAAATGATAATAATAAAAAGACTGTCTCATTAGATTGTAGTTAGTATTAAATGAAATAAAGTATTTTTCACAATGGATGGCATAAATGGACCCTCACAGAACTTAGAGAATAGTAATGAGGACAGGCAAGTGACCAGAAAATGACAATAAGGTGTGACACATGATCAAGGATGGTAGAACTCAAGCAGAACCTTGAAGCCCAAACAAGATGGACCAATCAAGAAAGGCTTTTTGGAAGAGAACAAACAAATATTCCCCAAGTACCACCGCTCCCCCCAAAAAAAAACAGAGCATGGATTGAGTTCTAAGGTATGACTCTAAGATAACCATGTGCAGGGGAGAGGAGGGAGGAATGGTGCGTAACTAGGACTGTTCTAGGAGAAGAAATAGAATTTGTTTAGTCCCATGGAAAGGAAATAACATGCTCTACTTGAGAAACTGAGAGAGGCTGAGTGTGACGTAGTGGAGACTGTAAGGAAGAGATTAGGAGAGGATGTAGGTAGACCAGATAGTGAAAGTCTTGGAAAACAGCAACCAGGGATTTGGAATTCATTGGACTTCTCCCAACCTGCCACTCAAAAACCACTAGTCTGGGCATGCCCAATTTTGCTCACTCAAGCTATCCTTTTGCAAGTATACAGAAGACAAATTCAACCAGACTGCAGGCTTCCAGAGGGTGGAAAATGTATTTTACAATTCTCAAGGGTACTGTCTTGCCTGTGTAGCTTCTCCACAAATACTTGCACTTTGTGTTAAGCAAAATTGAATGAAGCATGCACTTTTGCCTGGAATATTTTGTGAACTAGCAAATAGCTTAAACTTGGGTAAAGACCTTGGGGCCCCACCCAAACAGCATTCATACAGAGAGTTTGTTTTTTGAACTCACATGTGCTTTGTGCAATGAAAGCTGTTTACACCATGAAGGACTTATGGACAGGGTTCCTCTCTTTTGACCTTGTTTGTTTTTCTCCTTTCCTACTATGATATTAATTATTTTCCAACCACGTGGGTTCTCTCTCTCTGTCTTTCTTACTTAGAAATCATCCGATGAGGTTAAAAGAGTCATAGGCAGATTTCTGTTTGTTTGTTTTTGTGTCATACTTGAGTCCTAAGACTTTTATTTCACAAGATGGTATTTCAGCATTCTGGAGAACACTCTTTAGCCCAGTTGAGCACTTCTGATTGCAGGGTGAGGAGCCAGTCTGGAATCACCCTGGCTATTGCCCTGTGGACTTTTAGGGACATGCTGGAAGGACTTGGTAGATTCCTAAGGAAGGATTCAGACTGGAATCAAGAGAAATTTAATGACTGCTTCTCAGGAATCTATGTCGCCATTTCTTAGGCTAAATAGGAAATGAAAATATTTTGGTCTCCAATAGTGTGATAGGGCTGGTTCTTGCCAGCTTATGACAACCAATGATTAAGCATTAAGGAATTTTGTGAGTCTGTTGTCAAACAATTGGCAACAAGAAACCATTCATAGCGGGAGTATTTACACCATTAAAATTGACAAATGTTACATATCAGAGTCCTTTCCTCCTTCTCTGCTTCCAGAAAGCTGTTTTATCAGCCCACAATTGCATCTATCCCATCTAGAGGAGTGGCTTTTTGTATATCCAGGTTTAAAAAAAACTGCTCAGAAGCATTGGGAAAAAATATATGATGGGTTAAATTTCATATGAATAAAAGTCACATTTATGTGTTTTCTTGGAAAATATATCCCATGATCATGCATAGCACAGCGTCTGACACCTAGTAAGTGCTTAGTAAACATCTGTTGAATGGATGAGCTACTGGTGGGTTGACACGCTTCTCTGAAGCAGCATCAGGGAAGCCCAAACCAATCTCCTGTAGGAATCCTTTCTGAATCACGTGCTTTCCAGAGTTGCTTTGAATCTGGGTTGTCACTCTTCTGATACTTCTGTCACTTTACTTGAAAAAAAATTACAACTCCAGCCATATATTTAGAAACCATATTAGACTAAGCTCTCTGTGAACATAATTTGTTTTTTTTGTTGTTGTTGTTGCTTTAGTATGGCAGATACTCACTAAATATATTTTTTATAAGTGAAAACAATTAAAAATGTGCATCACAATTCTGTAGGAGAGTGCAACACTTCATGGTTTCCAAAGTATTTGATGGATATTGCTTTATTGATGTCTGCAACATCCCTGTGAATAGGCAGAATGGAACAATTAGCCTTTCAAGCAACCGAAACAGTGCCTGACACGTTGGGGTCACCAAATATTTATTGATTAATCATTCCCATTCACAGATGAAGGAACAAGTGGGTGGAAGTTACCTGACACAGCTCAGTTTCAGTTAACATCATCGATGTGGTTTCTGCGCAATCTCTTCACTTAAAAAAGTGCCTTATTGCATATTCCCTCATTTACCACCATCACAGTTCTATCATATAGGCAGAAAGTTTCATTCACATTTTATTTTCTTTTATTGTCTTTCTGTACATTGTATTTTATTTTTTTTGTTTTTATTTTAGAGTTGTAGGGTACATGTGAAGATTTACTACATAAGTAAATTGTGTGAAGATAAACCCTCTCATCCCCGGCAATGGAGTATCCAGTGTGTGGTTGTATGCCCTTCATTCCTTTTCCCTTCCTCCCTCCTTTAGCAGTGCCCGGTGTCTGTTATTCCCACCTTTGTGGTTGTGTGTGTAATGATCAGGGCTCTCTCATGAGTGATAGCATGCGGTATTCAGTTTTTTGTTTCTGTGATAGCTCACTTAGAACAATGGTCTCCAGCTGTTGCGGCAACAGATATGATTTTACTATTCTCTACTATTCTATTGTGTAGAATAGTTTCTTTATCCAGTCTAATTTAGAAACTGGTAATTTCATGGCACAGAAAGTATTGGTATCATGCTTGAAATTGCATAGAGATTTGAAGGTAAAGCTTGCATTACAACCCATGTTGTCTAAGGATTTTAAAGCTAGACTAGATGTTGAATAAGATTGTATCATGTTGTACCGACTCATTCATTTTTTTCAGAGAAAGATTGTTAAAAACAGGCTAATAAGAAGCATTGTATTATAGCACATTCAGAAATACCTTCTAAATATCGTGATGAACCCCCAAGCTAATTTATTTCATTTTGAACATCTTGAAACATACTGATTATTAGATTTTTCTGCTTTGCCACTTAAGTGTACTGGAAATTCAAATTGAAGTTTCAAGTATAAAATTACAGGAAATTATCTACTTTCTCTTTTTTGAATGGAATTTTGATTTTTAAAAATAATCTGAGGGGGTACTGATTTTCCATGAATATGAAATTCCATGATTGTTCTTTCTCTAGGACTCTAACATTTCAAAATGGCCACAACATCCATCCGCAGACTCCTGTATGAATTATGAAAAGGACACAGAATTAAGCATGATGCCTTTTGCATTTATGTTGTAAAATCTAATATTATTCCCAGTACAGTGCCTCATTTCCGATGAAAAGTTTTTTGCCAGTTTCCCACTTTTTCTATGGACAGCATCACCACTCATTTTATTAAATCCACCAGAAACTCCTGGAAACATGCATGATGTCGTTTTTTTAATGTGAGGGAAAAGAATTTTGGATGTGGGAGCTAGTTCACATTTCTAAAACATGTTTTTTCACTCTTGCTGTTCCCTTTTGACCTTCCTGAGGATGCATGTGGGTGTTAAACTGTTACCAAAGGGAGGGGCCCTTGTAACTACAACGAGATCCACACACACAAAGACACACTTTCCCACACACAGGACTTGGCTCAGTTGCACGTTCATGGAATGCTGAATGGAAAAGATGCAGGGTGTTTTTGATCTGCAGAAAAATTCAGCCAGTAGAGCGGACATCATTTTCTGTTTTAAAACAGCCAGATTAATATTTGGGTTGGAAGGCAATATGTGTGAGAGGAGAGGGTGTGACTGGCAAATATGTCCCCTTTCTTCAAAAGAAATATAAACAATATATTTTGGTTATAAACATTTAAATATTAAAAAGGCATATAAAGTGAAAAGTGGAAGTTTCCCCTTTCCCCACATCATCTTACTGTTAAGAGCAATCCATTAAATAGCTTAATGTTTGTCTGTAATTTTAGCTTAATTTTAATAGCTTAATATTTGTCTGAATTTTCTATAAATTCAAGAACTACATATTGAGATTTACAATTTGTGTTAGCCATTTCTTTTGAGGGAGAAAATTCATTACAAAAATGTATCTTACATGTATAACCCACAACTTGCTTTTTCGTTTAAAAATTCATTCTGAATATTTTTTTCTGTTGGGGTAAACCTTCAAGACTTTGTTTATTCTTTTTAAGAACTGTATAGTATTTCACTTTATTAGCTGTGCTTTTTTGTTTAACTGATCCTTTATTGATGAGCATTTGGATGGCTCCCAACTGTTTACTGTTACTTATAGTGTCACCTTGAACATAGGGTCATCTTTGCACATTAAGGTTGTATTTCTCTAAGACAGTCCTAACAGCGGAATTTTTAGAAAGAGCATATCAGTAACACTTGGAATTCTAGGGAAGAATATATCTGTATTTTAAAAATAAAGTCTTTTCATTGAGGAACACAAGCCTAGACTCAATTGTATATACAGCAAGTACACTTCCAAGATTTATTCCTATTGTCATTGTTACTGAAATGCCAGGGATAGGGTTGGGGTCCTATTGCTCACTACACAGAAAGTCGATCACTGAGATGAGTATTGCCAGAAAAGAAGGCTTTTTATTCAGGTGATGTCACCTAAGGAGAAGGGGAGATTCATTCTCGAATCTGTCTCTCCATCCCACTGAAGGCAGTGGCTTCTCTAGTGGGAAAGGAATGTTAAAAACGGGAATCAGGAAGGGGTAAGAAAGAGGAATTGGTAAACAGGAAGGATCTGGCATCGCATTGTCTGCATGTGGTGATCCGGTGAGCTTCGGTTCCTTGATACTATAGGTCCCAATGTTGGTTTCCAGAGAAAGGAACTCAGAAAAGGCAAATGTAAATTTTAAGTTTTAAGATCTGGAAAGTCATTTTCTATGTTTACCAAAAAACTGTAACTATTAGTTCTCTAGGGAAGTTGGGCAAGCTTCATACTCAATATCAGTTACTCATTAGAATTACTTTGAGGAGGAAAGTTTCCTGAAACAAACCAATGTCTAGACACCACTCTGACAAATTACATCAGAATCTCTGGTGTTGGCGTCCAAGTGTCTATATATTTTTCGAAAGCTTCTCAAGTCATATTGGGAACTGCTATTCTAGTGAAAGTACCTCCAACATAGCAGTGAATATGCCATTTTTGGTGTCGTTGCTGTTCTATGTCTATCTAAGTATATGTGTCATGCCCAGACATATACAACCATGTGTGTTTTCTGTAGTTGAAATAATATAATCTTTTTCTACCTTTTACTTGGCTGTTTGGTACATTGGCCTCAATTGCTATTAGCTAGCCCAGAAACATAGCATGTGTCATGTACAGCTCTGCATACAAATAAGATCAGGAGAACGATCAAAGAGACAAATGGGAACTTTAATGGGGGAACGGTGAGAAGTCCTAGATGTGATTAAAGGGAAGATAAAAGAGCCATTAAGCAACTGTGCAGAGTAATTTTTAGACTGAAAAATTGTAGACAATCCTATATAAATAGAACCAGAGAACCATATAGAGCATTAACTACCAAGGTAAATGACCTTTTGTCTTCTCCTCTAGTTTCTTCAACTCAGCAAAGTTTGGCTGTCAGATGATGGGTAGAATACAAGGTATCCAAATATCCTGAACAGAGGAAGGATTGTCTTATGCTGACCAGAAGCTGCTACTTTAGAATACTATACACTTTTCGCATATTTTACGATGTATGACTTGCATTCACGTACATTATTTTATGTGGCCTCCCATTATTCCTCTAATGTTGGCAGAGAAGACAGTAATGCCTTCATTATACAGAAGAAATTGGCTGTGTGCAGTAGCTCATACCTGTAATCCCAGCACTCTGGAAGGCCAAGACAAGAGAATTGCTTGAGCCCAGGGTTTTGAGACCAGTCCAGGTAGCAAGGCGAGACCCCATCTCATATATACATATATATCAGAAGAAACTGGGACTTCAAGAGAAGGAATGAGACCAAGATCATAGTGTTAGCACATGGGAGAGCTGGAAAAATATTGTACTTCTAATTTATGTCTTTGTGGAACTAGCTCCTAAGGTTTCTGACCTTTGGGCCTGTGCTGTTTATGTTAATATACAAATATTAGCAGAGGGAAACACTACAGAGTGGTATAGACTATGGCAATTAGAAAAGAAGCCTGTCTAAACACATTTGTATTTAAAAAATTTTAAATACTGTGAGAAAAAAAATATATACACATACATATAGGAATTGGTTTCCCAATTAGTCATACATATATTGGGCCAGATTCAGCAGACAGGCTTTCAATTTGTGACTCCATTTTAGAAAATCTAGATTTTACCTAAGAGATAACTAGAGGCAGAATCTGCCTTAGAAGTCAACAGAACTATTTCAGAAATATTTATTTTAAGAGATATTGGAAGATTTATTTAAGGTTTTAGCATAAATGAATGTGGTCTAGCAACAGATACCTTCTAGAATCTTTTTTTTGTTGTTGTTATTCCAGAAGTATATATTAAAACATTTATTTGAAATGTACTTTCCTCCAATCTCCTCTTTATTAGAAGACTTTGACATTGCTAAGCATGGCTTTGTCAACCCTGGTAATTTTCAGGAATAAAACTGCCATGGTGGTCCAGGGATTGCTATTTGTTTCCCAGAAAGAAAACACATTATGACCCATTTCTTCCCGAGTTTGGATTGTTTTCCCAATTAGTCAGTAACCAACTTGCTGAGAATGTACAAGGCAGTGTGTTGGGATGAGGGACCAGTGACTTGGGAAGTTCCAGGCCAAAGGAGTAGAAGCAAACTGAAGGTAGAAACCATGAAGGCAGTGACACCAAAATCAAGACAGAGAATGGCAGAAGGCCAGTGGCGCAACCCAAGGCCTGAACCTGAAGGTTGAATTATTTTAACCTTATACATCAAGGAGGTACTTTATATTTTTTTCTTAGCATTTTCTTCTGTTGATTTTCTTAGCATTTTCTTAGCATTTTCTTCTGTGAATTCAGTGGGAAAGGTAATACTGGCTCAAATTTTGAGATGAACAGCAACAGAAGTCGGTTCGACCATTGCCCAAGGCTCAGAGTACAACATTAACAGTTCAAATGAGACCAGAACTCAGGACTCTGTACAGAAAGCCTTGTCTCTGCATCTCATAATTCCTATTTCAAAACTGATTGAGGGCCTACTTCACGGTGGGATGTATCTGGCAGCAGATGCTTCAATAAACAAGAAAACCTGTCTTCAGGCTCAGGTTTGGGCATGAAGAGGAAGAGGAAGAGAAAGGGAGCTACTTCAATTTAGCAAGTGTAAAGGGAATTGACAGAAGAAACGAAGATTTTTGTGTGAGAAATCTATTTCTCCCCAGACTGCAGGGGGTGGGTGGGGGTGTCATAGCATGTGTCTGGGTGTGGATATAGCCTCTATATTATGTTGCTAAGTAAAGCTGTTTGTAATCTCAAGACTGTTTCAAGAATATAGTCCATGCCAGAAGGCCAGAGGCAAATAAACAGTTTTGTAATTTTTTTTTTTTAAACAACAAATTCTGGGAACTATAGACAGGAACTTAATTTTAGCTAAACTTGACCACAACTTTAGGACAGGCTATTGACGAGAGAAGCTTTAGAGCCTGGACACAGAACATGGTAATTTTTTTTTTTTTAGTTGAAATCTCACTCTGTCGCCCAGTCTGGAGTGCAGTGGCACTCTCACGGCCACCACAGCCTCGACCTGCTGGGCTCAGGTGATCCTTCCACCTCAGTCTTCCAAGTAGCTAGAACTACAGGCATGTGCCACCACACCTGGCCAATTTTTTGATTTATTATAGAGACATGGTCTCGGCAAGGCTGGTCTCGAACCCGTGGACTCAGGCAATCCTCTCACCTCAGCCTCCCCAAGTGCTAGGATCATAGGCGTGAGCCACCGCGCCCGGCTAGAACATGGTCATTTATAAGTGCTAACATGGGTTCACCAAGAATGAAACAGAGGAGACTAATCTACCTTTGAGAGATCATGAGGTCATAAATAAGTTTGGTCTGAATTTTAGTAAAGCTTTTGGCAGGATATTCTTTGCGAAAACTTGGTGGACTGCACATCAAATATTAAATTTTTATACATTTTAAACTTATTGGATAATTAATGGCCTTGAATGATTCAATGGCATGGAATTCAATTCCAACTTAGTTGGAGTTTGGGGCAAGTCACTGTACCTACACAAACTGTTAAGCTCAATGTGTGCGGTTGCATTATACCCTCCAGTGATTTGTTCCCTCCAAAACTTATGCTGAAATTTAGTGTTCAACGTGACGTGTTGAGAGTTGGGGTCTTTAGGGGTGGTTGGGTCATGAGGGCAGAACCCTCGTGAATAGGTTAATCTATTCCTGGATTAATGGATTAATGAGTCCTGCTGAGAGTGGGACTGGTGGCCTTATAAGTAGAGAAAGAGAAACCTGAGCTAACACGCTCAGCCCCCTTGCCATGTGATGCCCTGAGCCACCTCAGGACTCCGCAGAGAGTCCCCACCAGCAAGAAGGTCCTCACCAGCTACAGCTTCTTAACCTTGAACCTCTCAGCCTCCATAAGATTACTTTTCTTTATAAATTACTGAGTTTCAGGTATTCTCTTACAAGCAACAGAAAACAAACTGAGACACTAGTCAAGTGAAAATTATTTTGGTCAGCCTAGAGGAGGGTCTTTTTAGAGTGCCATTTAGTTCTATCATTGACTCAGGTCTACTGAGAGTTTTATCAGCTATACATATGCACATGTGCTTATGAAATTTACAGATGAAGAAAAACCTGAGGCGACTGTTGATGTGATATCATAGAGAACCGATTTATCAGAACGCCTATGCAAGAATTTGAAATAAGATCAGGGAGAAAATAAAAAGTCTGTGACTACAGGGAGGTGGAAGGAACGTGGCTTTCCCTGCTTTCCTTGGTGTGGAGTGAGGGAGGATTGGAGTTAAAGAGCCTTCAGGTTATTCAGCTGTCCTTAGGTAACGCAACATGGCTGGAAGCAGACATCTCAGCAGGCACTTTGTGCTTAAGAGCAACAGCAAGACCTTGGGGAAAGAGGAAAAACATTTGGGGAGAAAACAGCATAGTGGCAATAAAGAATTGTAGAGCTGGAAAAAGTATAAGAAGTCAGAACGTAGGACAGACAGAACTTTTTAGAAGTACTTTATACACTACCACCTTTAAAGAAACTCATAGTAAGAATGGTACATTATTTCTCAAGATTTCTGGAATTATGTTTTTGCCACACAGAGCAGACTGTGTCATGTGGGGTCTCAGTTATATCTGGATTGCATTATTATTCAAGTAATAAAATCAAGTTTCACAATGATATAAAAAAAGGAAGAACCTCAGGATTTCATCTTGCCCTCATATTTTCTCATTTAGCACCCTCTTCTTAGATAATCTCTATTATTTCCATGAGTTTAGTTATCAAGAAAAATATCAATGGCTATTGAGTATATTGCTCTGCCTCAAACCTTCCTCCTGAGTTCCAGCTTGGAATCTCAACTGTCCACCGGATACTCGGAATTCATAACCACCTCAAACTCAATGTATGCAAAGAAAACAGTAACTTTTCACGTCCTTGGAGAGGAATCCAGTAGAAAAAGAAGTACTCAGTTTTCTTTCTTTTTTTTTTTTTTGAGTCGGAGTCTCACTCCATTGTGCAGTGGCACACTCAAGGCCACCCCAGTGTCGACCTGCTGGGCTCAGGTGATTCCTCCACCTCAGCCATCCAAGTAGCCAGAACTACAGGCGCGCACTACCACGCCCGGCTAATTTTTGATTTATCATAGAGACGAGGTCTTGCCAAGTTTCCCGGGCTGGTCTTGAGCTTGCCGATTTAGGCAATCCACTAGTCTCGGCCTCCCAAAGTACTGGGATTACAGGCTGAGCCACCGAGCTTGGCCATTACTGTTTTCTTAACTGAAGAATGAGAAGCCTCAGTAATGACATTCCCAAGTCTCTTTTTAACTCTAACATTTTCTGAAAAAATAGAATAATCTTGTTTTTCATTGTTCTAAGAAGGCCAGGGTGCAAGTTGCCAAGAGACAGATCTGACGTCAGATAAAAGTGTAGAACTTTTCCAGGAGTGCTACCTCTAAAGGTAATGAGTCTCCCATCATGTTAGGTAGTTAATTCAGACCAGCTATGGAAATTCCATGGGATGGATTTCTTCCTGCAAGGAAGAAGATACTGGACTTCTGAAGTCCCTTTCTATTCTAAAAGTTGAAATTCACAAACATACATTTTATTTTTATAAACTATTTTATAAAAATAATTTACATTATTATAATTATATAGTTTTTTACAAATCTATATAATTTAAGTATCTTTTCACACAGTTATAATTATGCATATTTCTCATACAAACCCATCCCTGGGTTTACCTGTATGGTAAATTTCATAAACTTCTATTTATCTTGTAATTTTTTCTTCCTTTTCTGCAATTAAAAATTGTATATACTCTATATTCCACCACATTAGACCTCATAAACTCTCTCATTTCTAAACCTCTTTACAAGTCTACACAACAAAATAGTCCCTTTTATTAACTCACTACATCCTCTCCAAGAGTTACTAATGGGGTTGATAATGCAATTCTTGCTATAGCCAACTTTGGCACTGTGAAAAGTCAGGACATCATGCTAACCAGTCCAAGCTGTCCCAAGTAACCTTGGTCACAGGGTCTCATTAATCACAATATATTTTCCATAGCAACAAAATTGCACATTCAATAAAAAGCAATTGCTCTTAGCAAGAGTGAAACCCCAGGAGATGGAGCAGGAGAGCATTATTTTTTATAATAGCTAGAAGACGTACGTTCTATTAGAAGAAAATACAGTAGGAAAGGAGAGTATAAAAAATGATGCCTTTCTTAGAGAGGGTCCCCGAGGATAACTGGGCATATTGGATATGAGAGGGGTGTACTTTCTGTGTCTTACAAGGTAAGAGGAAACAGTAACGTTTAGAGCCCTGGTGATTGGTCCAGTCTGTCACATGGCAGTGTTTTAGCCTAACAATTCAATGGAAAGTAATAGTTATAATAATAATAATGAATAGCATTGATTAAGTGCCTACTGTATGCCAGACACTGTACTAAGCACCATCTGTGCATTATCTCATTTAACTTCACAATAATTTTTTCATGTAAGTCTTATTGTTATTACCATTTTTAAGTTGGGTGAACCAAGGCTTCATGGTTTGTCCACTATAACAGCTAGTGGAGGAGATATTAATCGGTCTGACTTCAGGTGCCACATTTGCTGTATTGTCTTTCAATTTCTGTACTCCAGTTTGTCTCCAACGATGGAATGGTCATTGGGGGAAAGTCATTACTAAAGGTCAATATCTCTCTTTGTAATTCACCTAGAGGTTTTAGGCTTCAACCCAAGACTCAAAAACTTGAGAAAGAGATTGCAGAATGTCTTCATCAATGCATCAGAGACTGCGGAGTTGCAAAATATGCCCTGTAGCCTAAGAAGCTTAGAGGCTTCTTTGGGATTTTCTACTTAAGCAACCTTAATGTGATCTAAACCCAATGTAAAAGTGATGAACTTCAAATTGAGCTAATTAGGGAAAGTGTCCTATACAGACCTGTATTGAAATATGACTTTTAGGTATATTGGATAAATATGAATAGATCGACAATTGGACAGATGCATTGGTGGATGCATCTTAGATGATGGAAGGAAAAGATTGTACTTCAGGTTGATCCTAAGGTTTGGGCAGGGTTTGAATAAATGTGGAAATAGCAGTGAAGCTTCAAGTTGACTCTTCTGCATCTTATTGGGCACAGGGTGAAAATCTCAGTTCGGCTACTTACTATCTGTGTAATTTGGGGCAAGTCACTAAATTCTTCAAAGTATCACTTTCCTTATTCAAAAGTTCATGATAATAATTTCTATTCTGTTGAAAGAATAAGATGAGCTAATGATCTTCGCAGATTACCTCATGACCAGTTTCTCATCACTCAGGCCTCTTATCAACTGTCTGTTCCTCAGTGGAGACTCTTACAACCTCTACATATGAACTATCTGCTCTGGACAGCACCATTCTTTGCTCCATTACCCTGCTTGGTTTCTTTCAGGTATTTGTCACTCTCTGCAGCAATCATATTTATGTATTTGTCTATTTTTTTGGCCTGTCTTACTCAACAGAATGCTGTCAGTGGGAGGCTGAGGAGCTTGCCTTTTTGTTCACATCTATATCCTCTGTGCTTAGAACAGTGACCACCAGGGAGTAGAGTCCCAATATATGTTTTCCAATGCATGCGTGAATGAGTGAAAAAAATGACAATCACCGGGATGTTAAAGATACAAAACCCTTCCCTGACCCTAGCGATGCCAGAGAATCATCCTGAGGATTCCCAGGAATGAGAATTTTACAAGTTCTTCCTGTGATTCTCATGCACAGCTAGGTTGTCTTTGCCCTCAAGGAAGTTTCAGTCTTAAAGGGCAGACAATACCACTGTTTAGAGAAGAAATAACAAACATCTCCACCAATTAGATCACCACAGGCCCAAACTTGGGTTCCTTTGGCCGTCCTGAATGACAAAGAAAAAAAAAGGGACAAAATGCTTTCAAAGAAAGAGGCAATGGCGGAGAGGGGTAGAAAAAAGCAAAGACAGGGTGAGATGAATACGTACACAATAAAACGCCCCTCTGCAGCGGTCTATTAAAACAATGATAAAGAAATCAGAAGGAAAATGCAAAAGAAACAGATGTAGCTGCCAGAAGTTAAATACACATCTGTTACGAATGCTCTTCTCATATGCAAGGTCAGAAAAATATGTACAAATGTAGCACCTCTCTGAGTGACAGAAAAACCTCAGTTCTGGCACTGGGAATCTTGTTTTCTTGACAGCACTTTGTTTTAAAGCTGGAGGCAGAGAAATGTCTTATGCATGTCCTTAAACTGGAAGGCCTTTTGTTCAGGATACTTATACCATTTGCAGATAATGATGTGCATAGCAGTTTCAGCTGTCTGCATATGCATTTTTATGTTTTTTTATGACAGCTCTGCGTACTGAACTAAAAGGCCATTTAGAACTGTCAGGCACTGACAAGCATTACCCTTTACATTTACAATTCTGTTAGCGTGCATTGTCAGGTGGGCTCACCAGACTGCAGAAATGTGATTTCCTTTGAAACCTATGTATGACTTTAATTTAATACAGCAGCCTCACACACACAAAAAAAGACAGAGTGTGAGCCCAAGAGAGCTTTATTAAGTATTCTTTTCCCATTAATCTCCTACTTTTTTGTTTTTATAAGACCCTTCCTTTATTTCTCATCTTCCTTTTCTCTCTCTTCTTCTTTCTTTCCAATATTTTCTCTTTTCTACCTTCTCTGTAGAATCCTTCCTGTCAAGCAAAAGGGAAGTCTGACTGGGAAACTGACTATACCTGTCTGAGCCATGCCAGACTATCTCTTACTTTCCATATGGCCTGGGGTTAATTTTCAGTCAAACCAATTTTTAAAAGATGTTTGGCGCAGTGTAGTGTGGAGCAACTGTATGGTTATGGGAACATGGGAAGAATTCATTTAAACCAACTAATGACTTATCGTTCCCCATTATCACTACCACCTGTCTCAAAGAGTGCCTTTCCCTCCCCCAAACATTGATCCCAATAGTATGGAGAGCCTGTCTTAGAAACAACACTGGCTGACTGACGTACGCACTCTGAGAGGAAGGAAAGCAATGTGAAGCTGTTTTGCACTGTGGAATGTTCCAGTCCACCTGGGGTGGCCGACCGTGTGCATGAGATGGAGAAGTTTCATTCAAACTAGGCTGAAAGGAAATGCTAACATGTATGTGCTAACCTAAGACAGATTTTTTTTTCTTTTTTTAAGCTAGGGGTCACTCTGTTGCCCAGGCTAGAATGCACAATCATGGCTCACCATAGCCTCGACCTTCTGGGCTCAGGCATTCCTTCAGTTCAGCCTCCTGAGTAGCTGGGACTACAGGTGTGTGCCACCACAGCTGGCTAACTTTTTTTTTTTTTTAGAGATGACGTCTCGCTATGTTGTCTAGTCTGGTCTCGAACTCCTGGGCTTAAGCAATCCTCCCACTTCGGCCTGCCAAAGTGCTGGGATTATTGGTGTGAGCCACAATGCCTGGCCTTAAGACAGATTTTCCCAAAAGTGGTGATGCTTCAGTAAGCCCTCTCCCTCACCTGAGCCCTCTGCATTCTGGAGGCGACTGGGAGCTATTGAGGGTTCTAGGTGCAGAGGAGAAGCCGAGTCACAAACGGGCAGAATTTTTCTGTAAACATTTCTGATAAACTGCATCAAGATCACAGAGGGAAAAGGGCCTGGAATTTAGAATTCCCCTTTTGTAACTTAATTTTGTATTCATGGTTTTGTATTCTTCATCTTATAAAGGATTTCCCAAATTGTATACCCTGGGTCTGTCTCTGCTTCTGACAGCAGCTCCTGGAAGGGGTTTTAAAAGCAGTGAGCTATGTTGTTTGGGGAGTCAAGGTAAGTTTCCTTTAAAAAAAAAAACTTGTCCTCATTCAACCCTCCATAAAGTGTAGGATTTGACTAGGAGGAAAGAAGGGCCAGCAAATAAAGTTTCAGGGAAATGTTGGTCTAAAGATAAAATTCTGAGAGGCAATGTTTTAGCAAAGGACAAATTTTTTTTTCTTTTCTTTTTAAAATTGAGACTGGGCTTGGTGGCTTATGCCTGTAGTCCTAACACTTTGGGAGGTCAACAAGGGAGGATTACTTGAGGCCAGAAGTTTGAGACCAGCCTGGGCAACATAGTGAGACCAGGCTTCCCAAAAATATATATTAAAAATTAGCTGGGCATGGTGTGCATGCCTGTAGTCCCAGCTACCTGGGAAGCTGAGGCAGGAGGATAACTTGAGCCCAGGAGTTTGAGGCTGCAGTGGGCTATGATTGTGAACCACACTCCAGTCTGGATGACAGAGTGAGGCTCTGTCTCTAGAAAGAAAGGGGGGGGGGGTGGAGAAAGGAAGAAAGACAGAAAAAGAGGAAGGAAGGAAGGAGAAAGAAAGAAAAAGAAAGAAAAAGAGAGAAAGAAAGGAAAGAGAGAAAAGAAAGAAAAAGAAGAAAGAAAGAAAGACATGAAGTACAATGGGCACCAAAATTAAGAGTATGACTTGATAAATCTTACTGTGCATAAAACCATGGTGCTACATCCAGACCAGTATATAGAACTTGTCCAGCTTCTCAGAAATTTCCTAACTCTAAGTACAACACTGACAGTCCCCTCTACCAAATTTTTCAGAGAGGCAGCATAGAGCATACTGGGGAAGCTGAATTTGGTGTCAGAACATCATATTTTGTGTTGACCTACAAATGGAATGGCTGCGCAGAAAAAGAACTCAACCCAGAGTGGTGGAGGGTCACTTTCCTTCCGTCCTTCCCCCCGAAGCATAAGAAGCACCCTAGCACAGAGCCCCTGCTCTGACGGCAGTGCCCGGCTTTATGTGTGAGTGGCATAGAGTGTTACGTGATTTCTGGGTGGTGACTTGCAGTTCTGCTGGTGCCTGCAGTTCCGTGTTAGGACTGCAGAACTTTGGGCAAAACATTGCCCTTGCATGAAGTTCTTTGCCAAATCGTATTCTCACATTCAGCCTGTGAAGGGTGTCCCATCAAGTTCCAATACCTTTCTTCAAATTGGCTCATCAGTAGCTTTTTTATCTGGCAAAAGGAGTGGGATGAAGCCCCCCAGGCTCCTGATGGCGGGTGGAGGACAGAAAGAGGGCAGGAAGAGAGAGGGAGGGTGGAGATGGACATAGAGGCAGCCCCAGAAGACTCCAGCTCTGTGTGTGTTCAGGACATCTCTGCCAGCCCCACTGTGAGCCCAGGCTGGGGAAAGGCCCCCTCCTGGAGGAGAAAAACTAAGAGAGAAAACAAAATCTATGCAGTGTTCTCTCCCTCGGCCCCTCCTCCGTCTCCTCTGTGCACTAACCTCCAATGCCCTGCGGGAACCAATTACAGTATTCTAATGAGTGCAGCTTCCAGAAACTGCCTGTGACGGGCCTGTTACCTCCTCATCCCCACTCACCTCTCCCAGCCGCCGAGCAGCAGGCGGCCAGGCGCTCAGAGTCACCAGGGACACAGGCTGTAAGGATGGCTGTGTGAATACTCATGTTCACAGAATGCAAAGGGACTGTGGGCCAAGCCGGCAGGGTAATAAGCCAGTCAGGTTGGTGGCTTCAGATGGACACAGCTCACTTGCTTGAAATAGTCTTTGAGGATCAAAATGAAGAGTCATGTTTTCTCAAAAGCTCCTGTGACCTTATAGAAAAGAGGTTAAGAGCATGAGCATAGGAGTTAGGGAGACTTACCTGGGATTAATGTCTCCATCACTTACTAGCTGCCTGACCTCCAGCAAGTTCCTTGATGTCTGACCAAGCCTCAGTTTTATCCCCTGTCAAACGGGAAAAATAACAGTCCCCACTTTGTAGGATTGTTGTAAATGTTTCAAGACTAGCGTATGCAAAGCTCTTAGCATTTTGTTTTTGACTTGCTGAATAAAATGGAGTTATTGTTATTCTAATACGGGTTGGCATAATAAAGATGGAAACAAATATAAACTCTTGTCGCTTACTGGCAAAGCCCTGTCTCCTGACCCCAGTTCTGCCTGGACCCTGTCTCAGGACTCCACCCATTACTATGATTCACATTATTATTATTATTATTTTGAGTTGGAGTCTCACTCCGTTGCCCAGGCTGGAGTGCAGTGGCACGCTCACGGCCACCCCAGCCTCGACCTACTGGGCTCAGGCTATCCTTCCTCCTCAGCCTTCCAAGTAGCCGGAACTACAGGCACATGCTACCA
>CAUYQG010041049.1:0-58117 GCA_963574415.1 Tarsius wallacei | reverse complement strand
TGGAGACTATTTTTGTTTTGTTTCTTTCTTTAAATTTATTCCATTTTTAAGCCGGGCTCGGTGGCTCAGCCTGCAATCCCGTGCCTTTGGGAGGCTGAGGTGAATGGATTGCCTGAACCTGTGGGTTCGAGACCCACCTGGGCAACTTGGCGAGACCTCATCTCCACAATAAATCAAAAATTAGCCGGGTGTGGTAGTGCGCGCCCGTAGTTCCAGCTACTTGGAAGGCTGAGGTGGAAAGATCGCCGGAGTCCAGCAGGTTGAGGCTGCAGTGGCCGGGAGCGGCCACTGCACTCCAGTCTGGGCAACAGAGTGAGACTCCGACTCAAAAAAACAAACAAACAAACAAAAATTACTCCATTTTTAAACAGTCTAAATTATTGCTAATGTAAACATTCTGTACTCAATATATGGCATTGATGAACTAAAAGAATAGAAATGTTGAGTTAAAACTAAAATGTATTTCCCATGACTATGTCCCTCTAATTGCAAGGAATTTAATATTTACTCACTGCTCCCCTAGATACCAGGCATTGTGCTATGTACAGTTTATAGATGAGAGACTTTGGCCCTGCCCTCAAGTAGTTCACCATATGAGGTGAAGGAAGAATATGCAAATTCTTAAAATGTATATTGGACACAATTTTTTTTAAAAGAAAGCAACTATTTTGGGATTGAAATAGAAATGTAGAAATGAATATAAATATTAATCTCAGGATTAACTTAAGTAATGCTCAATGTAAGATGTATTAAGGCACTATGAAATGCGAGGGAAAAAATGATGGAAAATTCTTATATTTGATCTGAAAAAATGTTTTAAGGATAAGGACTTCTAAATTAAGGACAATTTGAAGATTAAATCTATGTTGAGATTCCACTTTGACATTGATTGATTTTACAGTTCTTTCATTTCTGTAGGGGTTGATTGATGGAGAAGGACTGCTTCCTTTCCGTGTATTGATAGAGCAGGATAATTTTCATAACAAATTGACCCCTAAAGTTATCATAACTCAGTACAATAGAATTTTATTTCTTGCTCACATAACAGGGCAGATAACAGGGTTGGTGACATCACTAGCTTCTACAAAGTCATTCAAGGACTCAGGTTTAGAGAGGTGTGGCTATCTTCAATATAAAACTTCTAAGACTACCCTGAGGTTGTTTTCATTCTTTAGCCAGAAGGAAAGAAACACGGGAAGGACTGCTGGGAGGTTGCAGTGGGCCATACCTGAAGGTGATGTGCTTCACTTCTACTTGCTTTCCTTTGGCTACGGCTTAGTCAATAGCAACACATAACTATAGTGAAGACAGGAAAATGTAGTCTAGCTAAGTGCACAGGATAAAGAGGACAATATAGATTTGGGGAATATCAATAAGTCTCTGCCATAAACAATGGGATCAGGAAAAGTGATGGCCCCTGTTAGTTGGTACAATGTCTTGCCATATCAATTAGTTTTACACAAGTTGTCATTCGATATCAATCAGCTCAAAGAAAAACAAGTGACTGCAATGGCTAGTTTCAATTCCATATATATATAATGAAGATCTCATTTTAATTTGATCGTGAATTAGGTTTTTGGGTTTTTTTTCTTCTTCTTCTGGAAGACCCACCTGCTAGGACATTTGACTCTCCAACCGAAATGAGGCTTTTGCAAAAAGAGACAAAAAGCTGTATTGCTTTCTCTTTTTTGTTGTTCTTATTGTTGTTTGTTTTTATCTCTGTGAGCTAATCCATCCCTAAAACCTTTCTGGCAAAGACTGTGAGTAGACATGATGTGATTTTTAAATCACTCACACTAGTGAATTTTAATGTACATTATTGCTTCTAGTCTTGTGAAAATTTGGGGGATAGAATGGGTCTGGAATCAGCAGCTGGGGAGAGCACATGGACTTCACATTTTGCAGGCATTCATTCACCCATTCATTCTGCAAATATTTAATGAGTTCCTTCTATATGCCAGGCTAATGCAATGGGCATGTTACAATCAATGGGCATTGACTATGTGTCAGGCTCCATGCTGGGTGGCACACATCTGTTTCCTCTTTTAATCTTCCCCAAATCCTTCTGAGGCAGAAGCAAAAGTCTCTGAAAAATTGAAAGGCCACTGAGATTAAGTCACTTAAGCAAGGTTACTTGTTAGTCAGACACAGTAGTAAATCTAGGGTTGGTAACCAAATCTGCATGACTCTAAAATTATACTTTGTCCAATATGATTTCTAACTCCTTAGGTAATTGTATATCCGCATGATCATTTGCAGAACCAGATATATGTGTGTGTGTGTGTGTGTGTGTGTGTGTGTGTGTGTGTGTATAAAATAAATAATAGGGCAGGAAGTAGTTAAGGGATTTCAGGTGCTTCGGGTAATACTGGTTTATATTTTCCCCCCATTACGATTGCAGAAGTTTGATTATAAGGAATGACTTTTGAATATCAAGTACAGATGTTTTGTCTTACTCCTACCAATGTGGGAAAAGTTTCTAAGATGAATTGAGAAAGCTCATCAAGAAAATAATCTGGTGTTTTCTAAGAAGTTATATTACTGTGGTGATTCCACGGAAACTATTTCTACCAGCCCCAAACTATGGAGGTGAAAATAATGAACCCCTCACAGAATGCCGAGAACATTTTGTGAGATTGCTGGAGAATTGGTGGAAATCACGGAGTTGTGATGGACTCTAGTGGCCAGTTCTGGACTGGAGGTCAGGTTGACGAGTCTTGGGTAATGATCTTGACCAAACAAGTCCTGTGGCTGTGGGGTATCCATAGTTCTTTCAAAGCCTGACAACCTAGTCAGCAGTAATTATGTGACCCTGCAATAACAGGATTAAATAGGTCTCATTGAACAATTGTGATTATCATGAACAAATGTATAGCTCACTAGTCAAAAAGTCTGGGTACCACACTGATAGATATAAAAATGGCTTTAATAAAGAAGACATATGTTTATTTATAAGCACTCAATCATTATATTTACCATTTAAAGTAAGTATTAAATGTTTATTTAATACACATTAATTGAGCACCTACTATGTGCCTTGGCTGGGGATAAAGTATTCAACATTTTGACAAAATCCCTGCCTTGACCACACTTATCTTCTGGTAGGAGAGACAAAGAGGCATATAAATATATGTTAAATAGCATTTCAGGTGATAATGAGGTAGAAAGTATTTAGAGGTAAAAGAGCAACTTAAAAAGGATTCAGATTAAGAAACAAGAACTAGTTTGGTAGAAATGGGGAAGCTATTTAAGTAGATCAGGAATCAGCAGTGGATGGACACTGCCAGGGGAGGAAGGGAGAGAAGGAGGGGAACATAGCATTACAAAGGGTATCTGGTCTTAAACCAGGGGATGTGAGGGCCAACTGGAGGTCCAAACTACACCCGCACACAGCCTGCTTGTGTAGTTAATCCTGACTTGTGCTACACATATCTCTAATAAAAAATAAAAATAAAAGTTAAAAAAACTGCAGCAAAAAAAAAAAAAAAATCAGGGAGGACGTTATAGAGGACATTTGAACAAGGGCACGGGTGAATGGGGAGGATGTGGGGACAAAAGAGTTTGAGGCACAGGAGATGACAATTTATGTGACTCTGAACCAGAAAAAAAGGAGACTAACAGAAGAGAAAATCTAAAAGAAAGCAAGGGGCCTCAGAGGCCATGGCAAAGACTCTGAATTGACATCTATAAGTGATGACCATTGATGCTTTTTGGTAAGTAAACTTCACCAGAGGAAGAATGAAAGTAGAAAATCTATTCAGAAGGACTTCAGATCCTTCCATGTAAGACAAGATGTTGGCTTAACCAGGGATTGCAATACTAAATGGAGTAAGACGGTTAAGGAAGATTTGGGTCAGAAATACAATGGTGTAATTATAATTTATATTGAAAGTAATACTACAAGTCTCTTGTCCTCAGAAAGCTTACATTCTAGTGAGGAAGGCAAGAAATATACAGATAAAATTAATTATATAAAAGTCAGGAATCATACCAACCAGTGGCAGGTGGAACACAGGGGACCAAAATCGGAGAATTTGGGGAATGGCTGGGTATGACTGGGGAAGAACTCTTTTTTTCCTTCTTTTTCCATGACTTTTCAGGCTTACAGAAAAGTTTCAAGACTAGAACTATTCATTGACATTCCCCCAATTTTGAAATTTTACCACATTTGCTTTCTCCGTCTCTCTGTTCTCCCTCCCTCTCTTTGTCTCTCTCTCTCTCCTCTCCCACAGACACACATGTGTTTATTTTCTTTTTCCTGAACCATTTTAGAGTAAATTGCAGACATGATGGCCCTTTTCTTCTAAATACTTAAATTTGCATTTTCTGAAAGAAACGGCATTCTCTTACACAGCAATCCTGTGATTATCAAAATCAAGAAACTAACACTGATGCAATACTGTTACCTAATCTATAGATCTTACTCAATTTTGACAGATTTTCCAAATTATGTCTTTTTCAGCAAAATAAATGCCTGAAACATATATGGCATTCAGTTGTCACATCTCCTTAGTGTCCTATAGTTAGAAGAATTTCTTGGTCTTTCCTGTGTTTCATGACCTTGACGTTTTTAAAGAGTACAAGCCAATCCTCTTTGGGAATGTCTTTCAGTTTCCTCGTGATTAGGTTGGGTCTGCACTTTTGGCAGGAATACCAGGGAAATGATGCTGGGCATCCTATCAGGGGGCACATCATGTCCATTTGTCCCATTACTAACGATGTTAACTTTGATCATTACACTTTTTTCTTTGTAATTAGTAAGTACCTTGTGGGGAGATACTTTGTATATTTCCTAGTACCTCTCAAATTTTCACTCGCTGGTGAACTAATTCTAGCTCCTATGAGTCTTGTCTGAATCTAGTATTATGATAGTTTCTGAAAGGTAATTTCAAACCCTATAATTTCTTCTACATTTACTAGTTGGCTTTTCCTTTTTCTTTATTGATTTACATATATTAGTGTGGACTATCGGATTTTATTCAGTGGCTTGTAATCATTGACTACGATTCTTTATTTTGATGATCCACATGTCCCAGTGGGAGCTTCTACGTGATGGCTCCTGTGTTCTTGGGATATGTCTCTGCATTTGAGCACTTCCTTACTTTTTTGGCACCACAAGTTTCCCCAGGTTCATCTTTTACATTCCTTGACCCAGACCTGGAGGGAAAGCGTTTTTCAAAAGATCTTTTATGCTAAGATTCTAATGACAAGAAGTAAGCAGCCATGCAGAGAGCAGGGGATGGTGGGGAGCGGGAAAGGAAGAGAGAATAGGCTGTGAGCCAAAAGACAGGATGTCTGTCCAAGTTCGGGAATCAGAAAGAAAGCCAGTGTGGCTCAAGAGGGAGAATGATGTTGTAAGAGGTTAGGAGAACCAGGAGATTTGCGGCAGTATTGTTATGAGCCATGAGTATGTGTGTGCATGTGTGTGTGTCTTATCACATATATTTTAGTCATTGTTACAAAAATGATGAGTCTCACCTAGACTGGTAGGAAAAAGTATTCTAGCAGAAAGCTAAGAGGTGGGAGACAGGCAGGCAAAGGGGGAAAAAAAAAAGAAAAAAAAAACAGCATTACGAAGGAGAAGTCAAGAGGAGTGCAGCCCTGGGTCACAGGCTGGGACACTCCACTAGCAGTTGGGAGAAAATCATTTCCAACACCGATTCTTCAGTAGACATGAAGCAAAGAGCAATGTATAATAAGACAAGCTGTGATTTTGCTGAATACCCAGAGGAAAATGTTTGTAATTCAGCGATGTTGCAGAGTCCAGGGATGTGGGGGATACACAGTACAGAAAAAGATTGTCAGGGAAACATGGCAGCATCAGAGAGAGGCAGCAGTCTAATAAAGATCTTCGTAGACTGCAGGGGCTGTGCTTAGGAAATACAGAGAAAATGTTGCGGGTCTCCCACAGGCAGTAGTTTTCCAGAAATGTTATTGAGATAGATTGGTCAGTCCAGCAAAAAAAAAAAAAAAAAGTGAGCCTGAACAAGGAAATACATGAGAACAGAAAGAGAGTTATACAGTCTCTGTCACATTCACAAATAGGTCATAGCAGAGTTCAACATTTCCTAGTGCAGCAGTATTGGTGATTAGATAGCACCTCGACCTCTAATACAGGTCTTCTAGGAACTTGTATAAGGCCTGGCCACCGGGTTTGGGTTCTACTGAAATGTTCCTTGGCTTCTAAGTCCATTTGTGTCACTATATAGGAATACCTGAGGCTGGGTAATTAATAAAGAAAGGAAGTTAACTTGGCTCACACTTCTGCAGGCTGTATAAGGAGTGTGGTGTTAGCATCTAATTTTGGTGAGGGCCTCTGGCTGCTTCCACTCGTGGCGGGAGGTGAGGGGAAGCCAGCGTGTGCGGAGATAAAATGGTGAGAGAGGAAGAAAGAGAGTAGAGAGGTACCGGGCTCTTTTGAATAAACAGTTCTCACAGGAACTAGTAGAATGAGAGCTCACTCACTGCCCTATTGATGAGGGGTCTGCCCCATGATGCAAACACCTTCCACTAAGTCCCACCTCCATTAGGGACCAAATTTCAACATGAGATTTGGAGGGGACAAACCAAACTATAGCAGTTTCCAAGACCCCATTAAAAGAACTTCATTCAGCCGGGTTCGGTGGCTCAGCCTGTAATCCCGCGCCTTTGGGAGGCTGAGGTGAGTGGATTGCCTGAGCCCGCGGGTTCGAGACCCGCCTGGGCAAGCAAGACCTCATCTCTACAATAAGTCAAAAAATTAGCCGGGCGTGGTAGCACGCGCCTGTATTTCCAGCTACTTGGAAGGCTGAGTCGGAAGGATTGCCGGATCCCAGCAGGTCGAGGCTGCGGTGGCCGGGAGCGGCCACTGCACTCCAGTCTGGGCGACAGAGTGAGACTCCAACTCAAAAAAAAAAAAAAAAAGAAAGAAAAAAAAGAACTTCATTCACTTCTTGTTGAACTAGAATCATTGAAAAAGGAGCAGAATGATAACAGTTGTAAATGAAGATCATCTTGTACTCCCTAAGCTGGCCCTGAGTAAATGTAGAAACCCCTGATTCGGTTGGACCTGATTTTCCCAGCTCTCCTGCTCTTGGTGTTCAGGCACTAATTGCTTGTCTGCTACCTCTTTCATCCTTCCACCCAATTCTAGTCACTCCTTACTTGTTGACTTTTTCTTTCCTATATTGATTTATTTATGTCAGTGTGGATTTGGATTCTTATTTTATACAATGGTCAGACTATTATTAGTAAAAGTAGTAGGCATTGTTCATACTTTTATTACTGTACTTTTAAAACTCCATATTACAATTTGTCCAACACAAATAATTTTTGACTCTCACATTTAACTGAATCCTAGAGGACTACAGGCACAGTGACTGGTACAAAACAGATGTTCAATAAGTGTTCTTTTTGAACAAAGGAATAAACAAACTACCAAGGTTGCTGAGACACAGGTATCAGCTAGACAACCATTGTCTAAGAAGCTTTGACTGCCATTAGTGTTAGCTGAGAAATGTGTGTGTGTGTAAATTATACATCCTATAATCAACCATTATTTTAAAAAACTGCTAGATCCTGAAAATATTTAATAAATGTTCCTGGTAATGAAAATATGTTGAATTGTGCTCTGTGTCCAACTTAGTTTTCTAGGAATGATTTAAAACAAGCTCTCATGATCTGAGGTTTTATTCTTTTCTTTTTAATTGAGTATTGAACTGTTTGGGGCTCTATAGAATCTAAAGGTGACCAAGGACCAAAGCAAATGATCCTTGACATTCTAATATCAAGCAAATAAGCCTTTCTTCTTACTGTGAGGGCCTCAGGTTTTCATGTGTAAATTACACATTTTGGAGTTCACACTCTCTGGCCTCTCCATCTGAACAGTCCAGAGCTCTATTGCCCTCACTCAGAGTGTGATGATTGCCCCTTAAACACTCTGAGAATCTTATTTACTATGCCTTTATTATGGGGCTTGTGCAAAATAGAATAGAGATGCCGGAGAGAAATTCAGAAAACACATTGTTATTGGTGTTTTTGATTAAAACTAAACTGTAACAGTAAGATCCAAGTCAGGCATCATTTTCCACCTAAGAGCCCCTAGTGCAACAGGTCATTTTAGGCGGAGACTGTTGTGATGATTAATGCACATTACTCCTGGAGTCCTTAACAACTTCCAGCACTAGACTTGTTGACATGTACATTTTCCCATTTTCAGAGAGAGTTTCAGTAAGTCCTGGATCAAGTCCTACTTTTCCTTCTATACTCAGCATGTGGCCCAGAGTCCAGCATATAGTAGGTGTTTAACAAATAATTTTATTAATGAATAAACGTGCTTGTAGATACACAGACACGCATACTTATACAAATGCTCACTATATATAAGAGACTAGAAATCAGAAGTAAAAAAGAATGCATTTTTTCAAAATCTTTTCTTCCAAACAAATCGTAAAGCAAAACATGGAATGCTTCTCTAAAATGGTGGCAGCTTGGGGGTCCCTTCAAACCATAATAAAATTAATTTCTCTTTGAAAACAGCTCTATATTTTTAAAAAGGACACAGGTGATTCATAATTAAATGTCCTAAACACTCAAGGATGTTTGTGTAAATGAATGAGTGAATAAATGATTATATGAGTGAATGTGATGAAAACAAAGAACCGTCTTTGAAATTGGTAGCATTGCATTCTCTTCAAATCTATTTAAATATAAATTTAAGTACACAAACAGAATACACACAACATGTCAGACACACACACACACACACACACACACACAAACAAATGCTTTCTCGCTTACTCCCAGGCTGGCAGGTGGGTCTGTAAGTAACCATACCTTTAGGAATGTGGAAAGGATAGTAACTTAAGCTGGTTTGGCAGCTCTGGAGTGGGTGATAGAGACAGGGCAGCTCTGAATGGGCCCTTTGATGGACCCAAGCATCTCCCATCTCCCAGCTCCCCACTCTCATTAGTACTCGCCCTTGGGGCAGCCCTCTGCCAAAGGGAAGCAGACAGGAACGCACCCCATGCTGGGCATGGTCCTATCTCACTAGGGATTTCCTGTCTGGCTTTGTTGCTGGAGAGTCAGGAGGCTTAGCAGTTCTCAGTTTCCCATTCTCACACTTGGGCCACCTTTTGCCTAGTGTCTGCCTCCTCCTTCCCAGATTGTGGACCTGCAGCCATCTATGCACAGAGCTGCTTCGGGGAGCTGCGGCCCTAAAGTGCAGGGTGCCCAACAGCTGGCCTTTCTCCATTGTGAAACAGTAAATGCTCAAACTTTTGCTCTATTCCCAGGGGACCCCCCATTAAAATGATTTTGTATTCACTACCTGCCAACAGGACCTGTAAGTGAGCCAAGAGGAGCAGCAGATTAAGCATAATTATGAATTCTGAGTGGAAGGGAGTAGTTTGAGATTGTTTTTCATGAAAGACCTATTTTTTTTTTCCTACTGAAAATTCACATAAGGAAGTATTGAATGTTCCATGGAGTCTTTATATTTAAATGCGCTTTGCAATTAATGCTTGTTACTTCTTGTGCTTTCATGGAGCAGATAGAAAACCTCTCAAACTTGAAAGCTATTCTTAGAATTGGATTTCGGTTTGCTCAGGATTTGTATCTAATTTTCTAGAGAAGTATTTTAACATTTATTAACAAGAACTGGTACCAAATGTAACCCTCAAGACATTTCCCAGGCTTAGTTGTCAATGAGCAGCTAATCCCTAAGGATTTCTAAACCAGCACAACGGAGTAAGGATTCAAAGGCCTCTTGCAGGCTGTTCTTGAGTGCTTCGCATGTGGTCATCAGTAACAAGTCAATTGTACCGTTTATTCTTTTAGTCTTTCCTTCTTCTTAAGTGGAAAAAGAAAATCCAAGTTGCTAAACAAAAATATTTGCAGTGCCGGCATACCCCACATTAACTCACTCCTATGAATGTTTACAATGTAACAACTTTTCCTAATTTGATATAAAATGATCATGTGTTTCCCTCATGTGTTTTCCTCATGTTGCTGATATATTTTTCCCTCTTTGAAACACTTTTATCTGCAGATATGAGTAGCATTCAAGATTGCTTGGTGGCTGTCCAAATATTCTGCTTACCCATCATAAATTACCAGCATATTATTGAAAAGGGAAGATCAGAAGTTGCTTGATATCAAGTAAAAATATTTATTTTTTAACAAGCCCTATAAACCTAGGAAGGGATTGATGATTCTGCTAATGACAATGAAAGCAGCTAGAAGATGCTATGTACTTACAATATGTTAGATACTACGCAAACTTTTTATATCTGTTATCATTATACTATGAGTTAGGTGCTATTATTACTTTTACTTTATAGATGAGGAAATTGGAATTTAGAGAGTTTAAGTTAGTTTAAGACCACTGGTTAATTTTTGGCTAGAGGCTAAAATTGGAACCCTGCCATATGTATGTCAGGATATTTTTTAAAATCTTTCATTTTAGTTGCTTTCAGAATAAGTCTATAGAACACCTAAGAAAAATCAGTCTCATTTTTTTCTAATCGTCTCTATATAAAACCCTTCTGTTTCCTATATTTTTTTTTTTTTTTTTTTAGTCAGAGCCAAACACTGTTTCCCAGGCTGGAGTGTAGTGGCATGCTCATGGCCACCCCAGCATCAACCTGCTGGGCTTAGGGGATCCTTCTGCCTCAGCATTCCAGGTAGCCGGAACTGCAGGCGCTTGTTATCACGCCTGGCTAATTTTTTGATATATTGTAGAGACTGAGGTCTCACCAAGTTGCCCAGGCTGGTCTCGAACCCCTGAGCTTAGGCAATCCTCTTACCTGGGCCTCCCAAAGTGCTGGTATTACAGGTGTGAGCCACCGTGCCCAGCCCCCATATTCTTAAAAATTATTTAAATGTATTCATTGCATGTGATTTAAAAAGCAACAAATGCATTTGGTTAAAAGAAAATCTATATGTTTACTTAAAGCTGCAGAGCCCCCAAATCCCAGCTGAATGAAATTTTCGCTTTTTATACAATTGTGTGTTTGAGAGAAAAAAATAAAACCTGTTTCTATTTATAACTTTAAGGTATTGGTATGTTACATTAATATTTAGAAGATTTTTTTTAGTTGTTTACAAAATTATGTTTAATTATTTTTATGTTTATCAAAATATTTAATGATAAAGCAAATGTAAGATAAGAAAAAGCACAGTGAAGATATATTGTGTCTTTAGAAATTCTGTATCCCTTCACATATTCAACAACCCATAGAATTAATGGTTTATATTTTAGCCATTAAATAAAGCTCCCCCCACCCCCCATGGACTGTATTGCTTTACTGCTTTTTTGGCTGCTGACATTTGGTTGTCTAAATGACTTAAAATAATATCTGATCAATCTCCACATTACTTATTAAAAGTAAATAATACTTATTAAATACAAGACACCTTATTAGTCTAAATTTTGTTGTTGTTTTTAACTTTAAAAAGCTTTCCTTTATATTGAATGGCCAGGGAACTTTGGATCTGCTCATTCATTGTTTGGTTAACATTATAATTTATACATAGATGCTGGATGCTGTGTGTAGAGTATCTTCTTAAAAAACATCCTATGCCTTAAGGGTTTTGAAACATTTTCATGGCAAGAAACACAGTGTGAAGGGCCAGAGTATTTATCTAGCCTAATTATTTTTCTCCCTTCTTCTCACACTTTCATTGTTCAAATATAGTAGTGGCCATGTAAAATGACCTGGAAAGGCATCAAAGAAATGATTCTCTCACTTTATATGTGAGTATTTTGGTTATGAAGTACCTGAAAAGCTTTAGAAAAGTTGACTGAGTCCCATTCTGAAAATCAGCCCATAAAATCAACTGGTAGTTGATAAATTATAAATGTATAGTTCCTAAGGGAAGAAGATGGGAAGTGAAGGAGGTAGAAGGCAACTAAGTGATTTACACTAAGTGATGTATGCCTTTGTAATGGCATAAAAATGAAAGAATAAATATTTGTATTTTTTCAAATTATAAAGGAAATTTATCTGCGGCATTGAAAAAAATATGTGAACAATCTATCTAGAGGTTTTCTTGAAAAGCATGTTTAAAAATATGGCACCTGGAAAAACTTACATCAGGAATTATTAGAAGTCATGTTTCCCTTTGCTTTATGGAGTCTGCTGACTTTGTTCTTTTTTTTTTTTTTTTAGTTGGAGTCTCACTCTGTTGCCCAGACTGGAGTGCCATAGCACACTCACGGCCACCCCAGCACTGACCTGCTGGGCTCTGGCGATCCTTCTGCCTCAGCCTTTCAAGTAGCTGAAATTACAGGCACACGCTACCAAGCCCGGCTAATTTTTGATTTCTTGTAGAGACGAGGTCTCGCCAAGTTGCCTGGGTCAGTCTCAAACCTGCAGGCTCAGGCAATTCACTCGCCTTGGCCTCCCAAAGTGCCGGGATTACAGGCTGATACACTGAGCCCGGTCGACTTTGTTCTTTCCATTTGGTTGTCTAAATGACTTAAAATAGGTGGAAGAAAACTCTATCTACCCCTCATCTCCAGTACATCCCCTCTCCTCTTGCTCTCACTTTGTACCTTTGGTCAAAGACCCAACATGACAAACACTCTTAAGTTTCCAGGTGCAGGCTGGGAAGTTTTGATATAAAACTCAGAATGCAGCAGCCTGAGCCCTTACCAGGACCTTCAGGGGAAACTAAGATAGGAAGTTTCAGAGCATATCCTCTTGAGCTAGTTTCTTCATTGAACCCTGTGAATTATTCCCAAAAGACAATGAATCACATTAGGTATGAGAAAAAAATATATCTCAACCTTGTATGAAGATGTCATTGTAATGTGATTTCCGTAGAGCACCTGTGAACTGATAACTTGAGAGAGCAAACATCCAGAAAGACTGGATTTGATTGATGACATGAGCACTGTAAATAATTTGAATTTGCTGTGAGGTATTTCAGATATATTTCTAGAGCTATTGAATAATAAAAGTGTGTATTGAGCACTGATAATACAAGTAAGCTCTTGTTTGTCTTATTGTTTGTGACTGATATTTCTCAGATGAGGTAACTGAGGTGTATTAGGATTCTCCAGAGAAACAGAAGAAACAAACAAACAAAACCAACTACATACTCACACACTCAAGAAAAGAGAGAGAGAGAGAGAGACAGAGACAGGAATTGAGATCTATAAAAGGAATTGGCTCATATGATCATGGATGCTAAGATGTCTCACAATTTGTTATTTGCAAACTGGAGAACAGCTGGTGGTGTAGTTTCAGTTTGAGTCCAAATGCCTAAGAACAAGGAGAGTCAATGGTGTAAGTTCTAGTTCAAGTGTCATAGAAGACTGATGTGCCAGCTCAAAAAGTCATCCAGTACAAAGAGCAAATTCTTTCTTGCCCAGTTTTTTGTTCTAGTCAAGCATCCAACAGATTGGATGAGGACTACCCACATTGTGAAGGTCAATTGACTTTACTCAGTCCGTTGGTTTCCATGTTAATCTCATCCCAAAACACCCTCACAGACATACCCAGAATAGTGTTTAATCACATATCTGGGTACCCTTTTGCCCAGTCAAGTTGACACATAAAATTAATCAACACCTGGGAATTGGAGATTTTAACACATATTACGTGGTCTCTTAGTAAATGGGATGAAATTGACAGAAGTATATTATTAAATCAAGTTATGTCAAATCATGAACTGTACAAAGTTAAGCCAAGCCATTGATGAGGGAGATGAGGTAACAGAAAATACACTGGATATTTTGTTGTTGTTCTTATAAGGGTGGTGGTGGGAAAGTTTTGGAAACCCATATAACAAGCAACTTCATAGACATTAAGTCATTGTGATAATAGATTGGAGTCAAATTGATATATGTATATTAACTATAGAAAGACTTTTGAGTTCTATTTATGGTTTTCCATGTTTTCTTTCAAAGACTGGAAATGGAGACCCATGACTACTTTCTTATTTACTAATATATGGTTGAGCAGTGAGATTCAGCTACCCAAGTTAGGGTTCTCACTACATGGACTCCAAAGAGCCTAACAATGCCAATCATCAGAAGAAGGAGCCCACAGATCTTGGCCCACTGCATCACCTATGGCTTTGGAATTGCCAAGAAGGATTCACACAAAACACTGGTTGGAACAATGCTTGGATCACAGAAAGGAGAAGAGACACAGCAATGTTGGCTTTCAAAGTGTATGCTGGACCCCCATGGCTAGTAAGTTCATCCCAAGAGTGGATGCAGGTGGATGGGCTGCACGTACCCCTGTGATGCTAGAGAAGGACCCTGTTCTTTTCCCATGGGGGGACAGATATAAAGATGAGACTGGCCAGGTACCATATAATGCATATGCTTAGGCAATACAAAGTAGTATACTGTGTACCTAGAACAAGGGAAAGATTTCTCCTAATAGAAAAGAATAATCTGGGGCCAAGTAATAACTTGGTACCCAGCTTCCATTACAAGGGAATATTCTATGCCCAGAACACTGATTGGCTAATCCTCAGGAGGGGTGATAGATCATGCAACAAGTCCCCAACAAATACCACATGAAGGATTCCTCCCCAGATGGACTATCTCACACCATCCTCTTTTCTAAAATTACAGCCTGTGCCCATGATCTCTATGTGCATGGAAGCTATGTGGGGGAGCGCATTCACCTTGCCTCATGTTTCTCTTCATAGAAGGAGTGAAGAGCTTACGGTGTGAGGTGTCAGTCTTCTTGCAGTGACTTAGATGTGTTACCCTCAAGTAAGCAGGAGTAGATTTGCTTATAGATTTGCTTATAGATCTAGGATGAGGGAATGTAGAGTTTAAAACAAGGAATGGTCAGCTGGAGCTAGAGAAACAACTGATCCTTATTCCGTAGACTAAGGACTGTCTTTGGTGCTTCCAAGTACACACTCCCAGAACCTTAATCACTGAAGATAATCAAAGCCATAAGACATAGGAAAATCATATAATTATAAAATAGAAATAAAGAATTTTACTTATATAATTATACCATACTATTTATATAAATTATACTATTTATATAAATAGTTAAAATAAACCTCAAAATGGAAAATAAAGTTGCTACATCTAGAATAAAAAATAGTAATTTGAAGTTTTAAATCAGTTTCTGTACTACCGAGAAAATAATACAAAGTTTAAAAAGGAACTAAAGGAATGAAAAAAGGTAGAAAAATGGCCATAAAATGTTTAAAACAATACAATAAACTGCATTGTGCTCCCCCTCCCCACCAAAGTCATAGGTTGAAGCCCTACCCCTCTATGTGATGTTATTTGGAAATGGAGCCTTTGGGAGGTAATTAGATTTAGATAAGGTCATGAAGGTGAGGACTTCATAATGGAATAATCAGTGTCTTTACAAAAAGAAATACCAAAGATCTTGTTCTCTCTTTGTTTCCCTGTCTCTCTCCCCATCAAGTGAAGTCTTAGTGAGAAAGTGGCTGTCTGAAGGCCAGGAAGAGACCTCTCATCTGGCCCAACCACATTGGCATCCTAATCTCAAACTTACAGTTCCAGAACCATGGGAAATAAATTTATATTGTTTAAACCATCCAGTCTGTTGTAATTTTTTATGGCAGTCCAAAATGACTAATCCAAACAAGTATTTTAAAGAGGCAAAATAAAGGTTACAAATATTTTTTTAAATTAAAAACATAGAACATCAAAAAGAATAATAAAGCATAATAGGCTGAAATTATACTATATTTAATATAATTTAGAATACAATGATTAGAAAACAAAAACACCTTAAAAACCCAACAGTAAAGAGAAGAATGAAAATCAGAGAATAAATAAAACTCTCTAGTACCAAGGTGAAGGTTGAAACCCTCTCCAGTGAGGAAGAACATCATTGGCTAGAGAGGGCCACAGATGACCAATGGGCTGTTCTGTGGATCTGCTGGCTGGGCGGTGCTTCCCTGCGTGGTGAGCTGTTCCTTAGGGGAAGTGCAGCCCGCAATGATGATTTAGTCTCTGATGAGTGCTCATATTTCACTCCTCATGGCAAAACTTCCTATCTGCTGCAAGAACCCAGCTGGTTTTCCCACCTAGGACACAAAGACGTACAAAAGCCAGCATTCCACAGTCAGGTCAAATCTGGACTCAGTCTTTCTGGCCCTCTCACTTTCCTCCTTCTTCTCCTTTTTTTTCCCCCCTTCAATCCATTCAAAAATATTTCTTGCAGGCTTTTAATGTATTAGGTGCCATGCCAGTTGTTGAGTATATGACGGGGTTTATCAGAAAGAACCTGGAGACTGTCCTCTTGGAGTTTTCATTCATTCCAGCGGGTAGGTAAGGGAGAAAGGCAAAAAAATAACTAAATAAATACATATGTTTTAAGGTCAACTGCTGTGAAACAAACAAGCAGCATGCTGAGAATAAGTTGAAAGGGAGCTCTATGTTCAGGTAAAGTGGACATGGAAGGCCTTAAGAGAGCTACACTGAGACCTGAAGTGTGAGAAGGAGCCAGGGGAAGAATCTGGCAAAGAAGAGCAAACAATGCAAAAAGTCCCTAAGTCAGAAAGAGCTTTATGTGTTCCTGGAACCCCTAAAATAAGCCTGTGAGCATGAAGTGGGATAAGAGGAGTAACCAGAGAGGGAATTGTGGAAATCTCTGTGTGCATGTAGTCCTTGGACAGGTAGTATGACTACTCTGTGTCTGGATTTCGTCATTTCCCCATAAAGTATAGTTGACAATACCTTTCTCAGAGACCATGCACAATGATTAAATGAGATGCTGTATTTTTGAGACAAATCCTGGAATTCTTCTCATTAATTTTCTCTGGTGGAGGCAATTTTTCTTCCAGAATCAAATACATGTTTGGCCTCTTGAGAATCTGACCTCCTGGAAATTTTAAATGATTGCATATCTTTTTTTTTTTGCTTTAAATTTATTCAAAAATTAGACCCAGTTTATGAGACTGATAATGTTCCCATCCAAGCTCAATGTGAAGACAGTTTAAAACACCAGATTAATTATTTTTCAATTGAGTGCTTTTCATAATGTAGTCAGCTTTTGAGGCAAAGTCTTAGTCATAAATCTTAAAATTAGCTGGGGAATTAATTTTAAAATTAAACACACTATGATGAATTACAAGCAAATGAATGATTAGCGATGTAGAAAAATAAAACTGGGCCAATTGGGTGCCTGTGTATATGGCAACTTGTACTAAGTGGTTTCTGCAGGTCAGGATCTTGGTCAGGAAGAAGGAAATTAATACGTATTTCCTTAATTTTGTTTTTTAACTTTACCTGTCAAAAGCTTATGCCTGAGAAGTTATTTTCAAACTGAGCAGAATTTATGAGCAGTAGGAATTTTATAGCATACAGTGACACTGAGAAGACTTAAGGAACTAACACTCCAAAATCTGAAAATGCAAAGCTTAGAAAAATGGTCACAAGTGAAGTGCATTGATGACTCAGTCACTTACTCCACTTCCTAAAAGTATTCACACATCCATCTTTGCTAACTTTAGTCCCTCTTCCCTCAACAGCAAGCTGCTTCCCTACCTCAACAGTATGGTGTTTATTTTTTCCCCTTTTGAAGGGTGATCAAGTAATACAGATTGCACCAGAAATAATGATTTTTTATCATTTTATTTCCTTCTGATGAAGCAAAACATTTTATCATGATCAGAAGGACATGCAGTGAAAAAATGCATAGTTAACTGTGAAATATATATATACATATTGCACATTATATTATAGATCATTTGGAAGGAAACAATATATTCGTTCAATGTTTCTTTATCTAGATTCCAGGGTTAAAAGGGAGCTGGGGTGAGGGAGGAAGGAAGGAATGAATTTACTTCCCATTCCTTGCAGCTCTTTAATACTTTTCCTTATTTGATGACTTCTCCCATCCCACCCCATTTCTACTTGGTCTGTAGCTCCATGCTAAGCAATCAAGCCAAAGTACTTACGTGATTTAGAGTTGGAAGAGATCTTGTTTCTATTAATAAAGAAACAAGAACACCCCTTGTGGTTGCTGCCCCATGACAAATTCATCCTGGTTCCTATAAAAGTCTGTAAGCTTTTCAGGAGAGGGGGTAATCTGAGCAAGGTCTGTAATTCCCCAACACGTCTCCATTTGTTTGTTAGAAATTGAAATTCAGGGTTTGGGGGTTGTCTGCAGAGGCCTTTGCTAACACGCCTGTGTGCCCCCAGAACAGAATCTTTCCATGTTCAACCCTGATTAGGCTTGCAATGGAGGAAATGTGGGCATTCTCTGTGGAAGGGAGCATAGCCTTGGTCCTCTGCCCTTTATTCAGGCCCGGTGTATGCTTTATACTGGTTGTATGATCTTGCGCAATGTGTTCACCTTTTTGAGTATCACTTTCCTCAGCTATAAGTTGCTGAAGAGTCCTTATCCCACAGATTTAAATTAGATTAAATTAGTTGGTATATGGAAAGAACTTGGCATTGTATTCAGAACAGAGTTCTCACTTCAAAATTTTTAGCTATTATTAGTTGCTTCTCAGACCTAGCAAGCTGAAAGCATGAGACATAGAGAAAGGATAGAAGGAAAGGGAAGAAGTTGCTGAAGGGTGTGAGGGAATGGGGTAGGGTCTGGACTCATCTTTGGAGGAATTCAAGATGGGTAAAAGGACTGCTGTGATCACCTGGGGAACTTGACTACTAAGCATAAAAGAGGTAATAAAGGGTCAAGAAACAGAAACTTAGGTTTCACTGTCAAACACCAGGCACTGTTTTAGGCACTTTACAAATGTTAACCAATGATGCCTCTTTATAACCTTATAAGGTAGGTACTCTTCTCATTTACAGATGAAAAAACTAAGACAAAGAGATTAAATAACTTGCCCAAGGACACAAAGTTGATGAGTAGCAGAGCTTGGGTTTGAATCCAGGCTCCTAAGTCCATGATTTTTAGCATTAGATGAAGCTTCATATTTATAGTCATCTTTTCAAGGCCTAGCTCTGATTATCTAGAAGTGAGCAGGAGACCCTAAGATTCATATTGTTCTATTGTATTTCCTTCTTCTTTTCCTGGTCCCTACTTTCTTGAGAAACTTCTTGTGGAGTCAGTGTTTTTTTTTTGTTTGTTTGTTTGTTTTGGAGTTGGAGTCTCACTCTGTCACCCAGACTGGAGTGCAGTGGCCGCTCCCGGCCACCGCAGCCTCGACCTGCTGGGCTCCAGTGATCCTTCCACCTCAGTCTTCCAAGTAGCTGGAACTAAGGGCGTGCACTAACTACCACGCCCTGCAATCCACTCACCTCAGCCTCCCAAAGCGCGGGATTGCGGGCTGAGCCACCGAACCCGGCTGATGATACATCCATTTTAAATATTACCCATCTGTTTTAAATAATTTTGTATGCTATTTTAATAACACAGGAAATGTCTCTGTTGTAATGTTGAGTTAAAAACAGGATATGAAATTGTCCATATAGCATGATCACAGCCTCTTAAAATCTTTGGCCTGTGTATATAGAACAGGAAAAGGAAACTTATCAATGTGTTGACAGTGGTTGTGTTTGGGTGGATGGGCATTTTCTCCCTCTATTTTTGCTGTTCTGTAGTTTATAAATTTTCAACTAGTGGTCACCACTAATGGACAGCTAGGAGGGACTCACTGGATCTGTGTTTGACAGTTCCCTACCAGAAGAGTTGGGCTCTCACCTTAACACAGCCTCCAGTCACCTGTCACATGACCCAAAGCAAGAAGCCAGAGGCCTTTGGTACCTGGCTTTCATACATGGGTGCTGTGCCTCACATCACGTGGTGTTACCCTGGAAGTGGATTGGCAACTCTAGGGTAAAACCACAAGCCACAAGCAATCCCACAAGCCCTGCCCAAGGCTGTCTAGAAATACCTCTATCAGCACAATCAACAAACAGATTGGGCCTGACTCAGAGAACAGACAACAAAATCGCAGCTGGCCCCAACCCTGTTCTGTCCAATTCACACATCTTAGGACTGCACGATGTTCTGTTTGTGTTTGTTTTTAATTGAAGTAGCTGATAATTTCCAGTGTGTGATATTTTGAAATATCTCACAGAAAACTCTAGCTTTCTTCCATCTCTTAAAAATCAGAGAATTCAAGCACATCAGGCCAGGTGGCAACAGTCAGCTGAAGAAGGCTTGTGGCCACCCTTTGGGCACTCTAGGCAGGAGGTGGATCCAGCTTGCCATAGTCCCTACCACTCCCAACAACCTCCCAGATACCACAGCTGATACATTATGGTTGAATTGCTGCTTTCCTAATAGCAGAGTGATAAAGGAAATAAGATGTGTTTTGTGTCCATGTTTCAATCAAAGGAGAAAACATGAAACATAAGTTAAGAGAGCTGTGGTCTCCAGAAAAATGGGACAGGGTTCACATCCCAGGAACCTCTGCTCACTGATATTAGCCCCTGTCCCCATGAGTCGCTGAGGAACTCCTTCTCATTTTCTGGAGGCATACCTGGCAGACAATACTCTCTGATGAGCCTCTGTTGGCCTCCCTGTCCATTGTCCAGTAGTGAATCCTGCCCAGCACATGTAATCACCAGACACCTCCCCCCATGCAGCTGGGGGCAAGAGAAAGCTGGCCACGTAAGGAGGGACAGCCAACACTTCGAAATTCAGAGTCATCCCCTGAAACCCATGAGCCGTGCCCACTACTCAAACAACATCCTCTTAGAGACACACTCCCAGTCCACCTCCCCCAGCTTTTGAAGCAATTTGTACACATGATGCTTTTGTGCACGGCTGGCCCCGTGTCCTCAAAGCAGTCATAACATCAGCATCTTCAGACTTCAGGGCAGAAGCAGAAATGTCACAGGTGGCTCTGAGTTAGACCTCTTCCATCTCTCACTAGGGTAGGCAACTCAGGTTAGGAAACCTCTCTGTGCCTCAGACTCCCCTGTGCAAATGCCCAGGAACTGGGTTATTGTGAATATTAGACACACACAAGCTCCTAGCACAGTGCCTGGCACGCAGAGTTCAATAAACACTGTCTACTCAGTCCCCACTGAGTTGACAGTGGCCCATATCACATAAGCTTGTGGGGCACTGCATAGGTGGGTCCTCCAATCTTGGTTTCTATCCTCCCTCCATTCCCCCAGGTAAACCATCTTTGTCTTTGCCTTTGCTCTGTGAGGTAAGCTCCTGGGCTCAGGTGCTAAAGGTGTAGAGCTTTGCAGGGCTGATAAATTTTTGCCTGCAGAAACCCCCTGTGGCCTCTTACTAAGAGCCTTCTCTGTGCTTCCAAAAGGCCAGCATCCTGGCACACTGGAAGGGACAGGACAAACACACGTTTATTTTCTGTTGTCGCCTCAAGGGGTTTATTTAAGAGAACTGGTTTCCTTCTGGCATCACAGAGGAACGGACAAGCTGAGGCCATAGGCCATGGGCAGGCTGCCATGCAGGAGTGGATTCAGGGAATCCCATCCCTCCTGAGACATGTCAGTGCCTCCCATGGTGGAGGGGCAGGGAGGGTCCCTGGGTTCTCACTGCTCAGAGGGCTTATACAGGAGACAGGGCCCTGCAAAAATCTAGACTTCCCAGCTGGAACATCTGAGGGGCCCCAGCCCAGGTGGGCCATGCTCTGGGATCCCATGCCCAGATGAGGCAGGCCTGGGTGACCCCCAGCACTACCTGGGCAGGTGCACAGTCCTGACCTTCAGGCTCTCCTCCTTCCCTCTTCCCTCCCTGCTTCCAAGTCCTCCATGACCCCAGCCAGGCTAAGAGTTCATTCTACCCCCCATAGTTTGTAGTGACCCAACTCCTCTCTGGCTCCCAGCTAGATGCAGCACTAAAAGAGGGACAGGACACAATCTTTTTTTCACCCCTTGTCCCCAGTACGTACCCCTCTGTGTGCCTTACACAGAGTAGGTATATGATTGTCTTTTGTTAGATAAATGAACAGAGATGACAATCACGCCTCCCTCGAGCTGTCGTGGTGGGTATTAGATAAGGTGATGGGTGCATAGCACTTCACATGGTGTCTGGCTCACAATGAGCACTTACCAACACTGATGGTTGCTAAAGGAGGCTGTTCATCTCCCTCAAATTGGTCAGGAGCCGTGCATCCTGCTTGGGGCAAACTTGGGTCCAGCCACACCCTTGGCTGCCTCTCACCCTTCCTCCAGTCTCCTGGTGCTTCTAGTCTGGCCTCAGGAGCACCTTTCACTCAGGCTCCGGCCTGACACCATTCTGGGATGCTCGACAGGGCAAGGTGGGGTAGAGGAGGGCAGGATAGAACCGAACGCTATCAAGAAAGTGCACCCATTAATTTGTCTCCAAATGTCCCAGGCCTTCTGGACAGCTCCCTTGGTGTCCAGGACTGCTGAGGGCCCTGATATAGACATGTACACCTATCCCGATTTCCTTCCCTGGACAAGAAACATGTAATGAAGGAGGCAGGGCTGCTCCCAGCAACTGAGGAGCCTCATCACTCTGTACCCCAACGTCTCTACCAATATCTGTACCCCAAAGACTTTTAAGACTTATGTGGGGATCTCCTCTGCACCCGAGACCAAGGCATGCTTTCCTAAAGTGGACAGGATAGAGCAAACAACCAGCACGAGGGCCTGGACACCTGGCTTCTAAGCCTGCTCATGATGCTCTTCATTCCTCTACATCTCTGCTTGTGCCTTTGGGATGGGATATTCAAACATTTCCCTGATGAAATTAAATTGTACCAAGATATGGCAGGGGAGGATCTATCTGCCCTACATCTTGCTGATGGCCCATTTGTCGTCTCCCCTCATGCTGCAGTGACAGTAGGCCTCTGGGTGTGTGACACACATCCTCATTGCAGCTGGGCCTCAGGCCTTCTATCAGTGCCATGCTTGGAGGATGTGCAGACCCTGTTCTGGACGCCTTCTGGGCTCAAGAGAGGTGGCACTTGGCTGGGATGCTCCAGAGTGAGCTTCTAGGGTTCCAGAACCACCTCTATGGGCAGAGGGGTCAAATGGAGGCCACACAGAGGGCTGCTAGGGAAAGGAGTCTTCTCCACAGTGGCCAAGAATCAACCCGGAGACTAGCAGACCCAATCAGATGTCTGTGTGACAGGAAGGGACCACAGAACCAGCCCTTCCATTATACAGAAAAGGAACCCAAGGCTTAGGAAGTATCTTGGCTGAGGAGACAGTGAAATAAAAAATAGAGATGAGAACCAAGGTACCTCAAAATATTCCTTCTACCACATCTGCCCAGCCTTTCTCAAGAGCTGGCACTTTGCTCTGCACAGCAAGAGGCTTCCTGCTCTTTCTATCATCCTTTAGCAAAGTCACTACCAAGAAAGACACAAAAAATGTTACCTAGTGAGGAAGAGTAAGAGATGCAGCTTGTGGTGTGGAATGACAATATCACACACCAAGGAGCGAAGCTCTCACAGGGGTCAAGGGCCAAGGGACAGGAAAAGGCAGATGAGGGCAGGAGAGGAGCGGCCAGGAGCAAGACCTCGCCCACTGCACTTCCTGGAGTGTGGGCCCAGTGAGATCAGAACCCTGGGCTTTGGCGTAAGAAAGATGTGAGCATGAGTCCCAACCTGACTGGGGCCAGCTTTGTTGGGGTTCAGACTTGTGCAGCCGCACACACCCCATGCTTGGCTTAACATTTTGAGGTCGTCATTGTCACAGTTGTCATAATTTTTTAACAAGGGGCCCCTGCATTTTCATTTTGCACTCAGTACTGCAAATTATGGAACTGGTCCTCACTGGCCAGTCATTAATTCTGTGTTCTGGAGTAAATGTCTTAACCTCGAGGAGCCTCCATTTTTTCATCTGCAAAGTGGGGATTATAACATCACCTGCTTCACAGAGTTGTCATGAAGAAGAATTAAGAGAACATATACAGAGACCTTAGCAAATGCTAAGGCATGTATTACATTCTTAACCAATGATCATTACCACTTCAACTCAAATGGCAATAAAGACATACCTTGTTTTTACTGTGCTTCATTTCATTGTGCTTCACAGATACCACACTTTTTACAAATCGAAGGTTTGTGGCAACTCTGCATAGAGAGTCTATTGGCGCCATTTTCCCAACAGCATGTGTTCAGCCTGTGTCTCGGTATCATATTTTGATAATTGTCACAACATTTCCAATTTTTTCATTATTAGTATTATATTCCTTATGGTGATCTGCGATCAGTAATCTTTGATGTTACTATTGTAATTGTTTTGGGACCACACAAAACGTGCCCATATAAGATGGTGAATTTAATAAATGTGGTATGTGTTCTAACTGCTCCACCGACTGGCTGCTACCCTGTCTCTCTCCCTCTCCTTGGGCCTCCCTGTTCCCTGACACACACAATATGGAAATAGGCCAGTAAGTAGCCCTACAATGACCTCTAAGTGTTTAAGTGAAAGGAGGAGTCTGACTCTAAATCAAAAGCTAGACATGCTTAAGCCTAGCGAGGAAGGTATGGTGAAAGCTGATGTAAGTCAAAACTAGGCCTTTGGGGCCAAACATTCAGTCAAGTTGTGAATGCAAAGTAAAAGTTTTTGAAGGCAACTAAATGTGCCACTCCAGGGAACACATGAATGAATGATCAAGTGAAACAGCCTTATTGCTGGGATGGAGAAAGTTTGAGTTGTCTGAACAGAAGAGCAAACCAGCCATAACATTCCCTTAAGTCAAAGCCTAATCTAGAGCAAGGTCCTGACTCTCTTTAATTCTGTGAAGGCTGAGGGAGGCAAGGAAGGTGCAGAATTAAAATGTAAAACCAGTAGAGGTTGCTTCATGAGGTTTAAGGAAACCCTCTCCGTAACTTCAATGAGGTAGTTGAAGCAGCAAGTGGTGGAGAAATTACATCAACTTATCTAGAAGATCTAGCCAAGAGAATTGATGAAGATGGCTATAGTAAAAGAAAATTTTAACACAGAGAAAACAGCCTTCTATTGGAAGAAGCCATCTAGAACTTTCAAAGCTAGAGAGAAGTCAATGCTTGGTTTCAGAGGACAAGCTACCTCTTGTGGGCTAATGCAGCTGGTAACTTTAAATTGAAGCCAGTGCTTATTAACCATACTGAAAATCCTAGAGCCCTTAAGAGTGATGCTAAATCCATTCTGTCTCTTTTCTAGAAATGAAACAACAAAGCCTGGATAACAGCACACCTTTCAAAAATATCACTGCTAATGGACAATGTACCTTGTTACCTAATAGCTTTGATGGAAATCCATTTCATAAGACTATCATTGCAAAAGATAGTGATTCCTCTGATGGATCTTGGCAAAGTAAATAAAAAACCTCCTGGAAAAGAGTCACCATTCTAGATGCCAATAAGCACATTCAGGATGCATGGGAGAAGGTCAAAATACCATTAACAGGAGTCTGAAATAAGTTGATTATGATCCTCATGGATGACTTTGAGGAGTTCAAGACTTCACTGGAGGAAGTAACTGCAGATGTGGTGGACATTTCAAGAGAACTAAAATTAGAAGTGTAGCTGGAAGATGTGACTGAATTGCTGCAACCTCATGATAAAACTTAAATGCATGCAAAGTTACCTCTTATGGATAAGCAAAGAAGATGGTTCTTAAAATGGAATTCACTCCTAGTGAAGATAATATGAACATTGTTAAAAGGACAAGAAAGGATTTAGAATATTCCATAAACTTAATTGATAGGCTTTGAGAGGACTGATTAAAGTTCAGAAAGAAATTCTACTTTGGGTTAAATGCTACCAAACAGCATTGCATGCTGCAGAGAAATATTTTGTAAAAGGAAGTGTCCATTGATGTGGCAAACTTCAGTGTTGTCTCATTTTCGGAAATTTCCACAGCTGCCTCAACCCCCAACTACCACCTGATCAGTTAGTAGCCATCAAAATCAAACAAAACCCATCACCAGCAAAAAGATTGCAACTTGTTAAAGGCTCAGGTGATCATTAGCAGTTTTGAGCAATATAGTATTTTTAAATTAAGGAATGTACGTTTTTTAGACATAATGCTATTGTATACTTAGACTACAGTATGATATAAATATAACTTTAAATGCACTGGGAAACAAAAATTCATGTAACACTCTTTTATTGCAATATTTGCCTTATTGCTATGGTCTGGAACTGAGCCCATACTTTCCCCAAGGTAGGCCTGTCATTACAGACTATTACATGATAGCATGGATGCCCTGCTCAATAACAAGGATGTTAACAACCACATTCCAGATCTGGCAACCCAGGAAAGGATCACAGGACCCTAGACCCCAAGATCCCCTCCTTTGACCTCTTACCTTCCCGAAATGGCCGTGTCTGCATCTGCAGCCGGATCTTGATGAGGTCCACAGGCCCACCCAGCCCGACAGAGACCACACCAGCCACCATGCTGGCCAGGAGCAGGTCCGACAGCATGCGAGGAGGGCTGGCCTCGGGCTCCCTGCAGTGGTGCTGGCTGAGGAACCGCTGTGTGTTGCTGAAGACCCCAAACACTACAGAATTGTAGACGGCGATGCTGGCCAGGGGGAAGGACATGCCCTTGAAGAAGCCAAACACCTGTAGTAAAACCCAGAGGGAAGAGGCTTGAGGACCCAGGACTGCTCCCACTGGGGCTCTGTCTGCCTGGAAGCTGCCCCCTTTCACCCTAAACCTGCAAGCTGGTGGGGTAGACACCATAGGACAAGTAAGTCAATGTGTAAGTGAAATGAGGAGAAGGGACAATGATGTGCCAGGAGAGGTGAGTTTGTACGTCCCTGTCCTCGCAGCTCATGGGTGGGCCTTACTGCCTGAGGAGAAAATGGCTTCTGTGAGGCTTTGTTTCCTGTGGGTGGTGTCCTGGCCTAGAACCCGTACATGCCCTGGGAGTGACAGTGTCCTTGGACTGGAAAGAAGTCAGGCTGTGGCCAAGGAGGAGCCTGAGGAGCCCTAAGGGGCCATGGGCTGGCCAAACACCACATGCCCCCTCCTCATTAGCTACTCAATCAGAAGTGTTCTCCAAACACTTGCCATGTGCCAGCTCCTGGGGGACAACAATAGGACAGAGACAATCTCCATCCTCCCTGAGTTCATTATCTGGGGACAGGGCAGGGGAGGGAGGATGGGGATAGGCACATGGACAGGCAATTACTATACCATCTGCTAAGCCTGTGTGGTCAGGGGTCCAAGGGGCACCGGGCCAGCCAGGAGACTGGTCTCCTGACAGAAGTGGCTAGAGAGGGGGCCTCAGAGGAATACAGGAAGGGACTTATGCACACACACAGAACACAGGAGGCTGAGGAGTGGAGAGGGGGTGGTCAAGTCCTTTCTCTACTGCATTCTCAATGAATACCACAGAGGCTCCAAGGAAAATTCCACAGACTTTTGGAGAAGTCAGGGCAGCTCACATGTGCCAAAGGTGAACAAGTACTGAGAAGCCATTGTAGAGACTCCAGGCTATGCACAAACTCATCAATTCTGATAGCGTGCACTGCAAACTGGCTGCCAAAGGCAGGATGCCTTACACACACCTGCATATACACAACCACACGCATGCACATGCCCTGTTTCATGCTCTTCCTCCATCACAGGATCCTTCACATAACTTGGGATATTGCTTAACCATGAGCTGCTGTATCTCAGAGAAACCGCCCACAGTCCCCACCAAAGCCCTGAAGCTGGGACGCGGGCTGGCAGACACTCTGGGGATGTGTGCCAAAAAGAGAGTCAACGGCTGCTTTCAGGGAACCCAGAATCACACAGCATTACCCGGGAACACCAAGTGCTAGGTTTTCAATGTTTGCCCCTAGGTGAAAGCAGCCGATTAAGAGAGTTAAAACAACACCCTGACACAAGGCACACTTCAACCGTGGGAAAACGCTAGGAGGTGGCAGGAGGCTTCCGAGGCCTGGGGATCTTGTTAGGATGGACCCGGTGGAGACAATGATTACAATGGGGCAGCACTTCTTCCAGTGACTTGACTCAAGGAAAAGCCACAGAGCTGACACAGGGTTTTCCACCTGACTGTTTTTTTTTAATGGGGTCATTTCATTCAAAATTTTAAAATGTATCCTAAATTGCCCAAAGAGAGTCCCTAGAAAATCTTCCGAAAGCACATGCTAATTCTTAAGAAGGGAGCCTGATGCATCATCTTCTACAAAATATTGTCCAGTTTTTCCCTTGGAAAAGAAGCACCTCAGGTCACATGATCTCAAGCAACCTGGGTGCAGGCGAGCTCTGGCGTCTGGACTCAGATGTGCCTGGCTCCCGCCACGCTGAAGAAAGGAAAATCTGTCAGCACATGGCTTACTGGCCACTGGTTCGTTTTTGAAAAACTGACAGGTCACCTTGTTTTTGTAGGAATTTTCCACATCGTGGTTCTAAATTCCTCAGGATTTCTCCAAGGAGGTTAAACAAATCCAGTCCCCACCCCCCCCAAAATGTGGCACTAGGTGGCAGAGGTAAGTTTAGGCAATATTTGAGGTGTGATGTGAGATGAGTAAAAAAAATTGAGCCCAGTGAGATGAATGGAAGGAGCAGTCTCTGCCTGACATGCTGGCATGGGGCTGTGGTCATGGTCCCCAAGCCTGAGGAAGGCTCAAGTGGGCATCACTCCACCAGCCTGAGGGGCACTTACGCTCTCCCTCCTGTACACCATGCGGATGCAGCTGAGGGTGTTCCCGTAGCCAACGCCGGCCTGAAGGCGAGCCTGTGGAGAGAGGCAAAGGCATGGAACCCACTCAGAGATCATCCACATCCCCATACCCCAGAAGATTCCCAGAGAAGGGAAGGCCCTACCCAGAGTTACCCACCTCTAAAGAGGTCTGGTTCAGTCCTGGCCAGGCTGGTACTCTGTTCTCTGGGTACACTGCTTCCCCCAATGACCTAGTCTCAGATTTGCTCAATGCAGCAAAAGCCCATTCTGCTGAGGATAGGACAAAGCCATCCAGCTGTATAAAAAGGATGGTTGCTGGGAACTGTATGATCCCTGCCTCTTGAGTACAAAAAGCTATGCTGGTGCTCTACCCTACCTGCTGTCTGTCACGCCACCCTCCTAAATATCCCTGGAGAAGGCCCACTCTTCTTGTCCCAGAGCCACCACCCAGGGCCTCCCTCGCCCCTTCATCCTCACCAGGACAGTGCACTGGCCCTCTCTGGCCTCCTTCCTCCCCCTCATTCCCACCACCTCTCTCTACACAACAGTCAGGGTGATCTTTTTCAAACGTCAGCGAAGCTGCTGCACATCTGTTTAAAGCTCTCCCGTGGCCTCCCATCAAACTCAGAATAAATTTCACACTCTACCTGTGCCCAGGAGGCCTAGTGTAACACTGAGCTGCCTCTCACTCCAAATGCCATTTCCTACTCTGAGCCCCGCCCTTCCTGCCCTTCCTGCCCACCACATGGCACATTCTCAGTTCCCAGAGCAGCAATTCGTTCCCGCCTCCAGCCATTGTCCTTGCTATTTCATCCTTCTGGATGGCGCTTCTTCCAGCTCCTACTCATCTCTGAGTCTGAGCTGAGATATCACAGTGGTCCTATCTGTTTGATTATGCAAGGGTTTACAAGGGGGGGACCCCCCAAAAGCTGGAATTTATTTATTTAAAATGTTTATTTATTCTTACATGTTTAAATTTCAGTCAACTTCAAGATACTGTCTGTCTGATGCAATACACCCATCAAGACGCTGTTTCCCTGCTCAAAACAGTTTTTGAACTCGTCAATTTTGGTGCCTTTTGGAACTTCTGTCATTTTTTGTTTCAGGTCTTCCACATCAGCAAAATGTTTCCCTCTGAAGACATTTTTCATTTGGGAAAACAAAAAAAAAGTCACTCGGGGTGAGATTGGGTGAATAGGATGGGTGGGGCATGGAGATCATGGTGTTTTTGGTCAAAAACTGCTGAACACTCAGTGTGGTATGGACAGATGCGCTTGTATTTCACCCATTAGGAAATGGGCAAACACACTGAAAGAATCTCTCCCTCCCCAGAAAATATTCACTGAAGCCGAATACAGCTTCTCACAACAACACTAGCTGGTATACTGATGCCGATGGATTCCCCAAACACTTACCTAGCAGGGGAAGCCTGTACTACAAGGAGCCTTCCCTCCAAAAGATAATTCTGAGTTTTGGGGGGTCCTCCCTCATATGTTGGATCACCTTACTAGGGCAAGGCAGCCTGTTATACTTTCCTCTTGGCACCAGAGCTGGGCACAGGCCTGACACAGTGGCTCCTCTGTACTGGGTAAGGGCTGCATGGCCAAGGAGTGTTGCCCTCTGAATGAGTGGCTGTGGTGACAAGGGCAGTAGCTGATAGGCACAGGGGTTTGAGTAAGCCCACAAATGTGCCCAAACACCTCTACCCTGGCCCATGAAAGACAAAAAAGAAGGGAGTTTGGCTTCTTTTAAAAGTACCAGACCAGCTTCGGTACTTTTATTAATCAGGTAAAGCAGAGATTGTCTTCTACCAAGATCCACAAACTGAGCATCATTTGGCAGCTGACTCCAAATTCAAGATGCCCAGAGCCTTCATTTGGGGCCTGGAGAATTGATGGGCTCTGCTATCATCTTTCTTGCCTCTCCTGGTTCTATAGAATCGAGGCAATTTTGAGACTTGCTTATGAGCCACGTGTGCGGCTCATGCCTGTCATCCCAACACTTTGGGAGGCTGAGGTGGGAGAATCACTTGAGGTCAGGAATTCTAGACCAGCCTGAGCGTCATAGCAAGACCCCGTCTCTTCAAAAAATAAAAATAAAAAAATAATTAGCCAGTCATGGTGGTGCACACCTATAGTCCCAGCTATTTGAGAGGCTGACAGAAGGATCATCTAAGCCCAGCAAATCAAAGCTGCAGTGAGCCATGATTGTGCGACTGCACTCAAATCTGAACAACAGAGTGGGACTCTATCTCAAAAAAAAGAACAAACAAAAAACAACAACACCAAAAATCTTGCTTATATAATCTTGCTTATATTTTTGAGACTCTGTTACTTCATATCATATCAAGCAAGATAAAATTAAGTATAATATTATATATTTAATGTGCATCCCACATTAAATATCATCCATATAGACCTCCATGAAAGTTGAATTACATTTGACTATTTAACATAAGGTTATATTTTGTAAACATTTAATGCAGCTTTAGTTTTGATCCTGCACTTTTCATATAGTATTTTCTCAGGTTGCTGACACTTTCCTGGGTCCTTATACAGTGCATGAGCTCTGGGTTCTATGCATGCAGTGGACACATTTTAAAGACTGTGGTCCTCTGTGGGATATTTGGCCCAACACTATAAGCTTCATGTCATGGATGCTGTGAGCTCATGCTCCTCTAGTATGTGGCTTTCCCTCCCATTTAAAGCTCTCAGGACCCCACACATGAATACCCAGGGAGAGAAAGATGAGTACTCAGTGGTAAGGGTGAGAGTTGGGAGCTAAGCCAATGCCTGGCCTTCTCTGGACACCCCCGACCTGGCAGAGCAAACCATGCCTTGGCTATCCTGGGCCAACATGCATGCCTGAGGCTGGACTGGGTAGTCAGGAGCAGCCTGAAGTGGTGGAGACCACACTGGAACAAGGCAAGAAGCCCTGTGGGATGTTCAAGGGGGGAAGGCAGACACCCCCCAAAGCCTGTCTATTGCCACCGGGTCCAGGTGGTTTACAGGCAGCTGAGCCCTGACTAGAAAGAAAACCCAGCCATGCCACTTCAGGTGTACACTCTGAAGTGTTCCAGGCATGCCTTCCCCACCTCTATTCAGGCAGATGAGGGTAGAGGAAGGAGCCTTTGTACTGGGTCAGCAGCCTATGTATTTGTAGCTAGGACCTCAGGCAAGTCAATGGTCTCCTTTTCCACCCTGCAGTGCATCTGCTCATCGTCTCATTCATCATGTTATTCTCAGTGCCTCCATGAACTATCTTCATGACTGCCCCATCAGGGAGGTACTATTTGCCCACTTTCCAGACATGGAAACAAAGGCTTAAAAAGGTTAAATGCTGTGTCCTGGGTCACAGGAGAGCAGATGATGAGCCCAGAACTGGATTTCAAGCTGTTCAGACATTCCTGGGCTTTTCTTAGTGGGCAGGGACTCTAGGAAAAAAACATCAGCCAGCCAGGCTTGGTGGCTCAGCCTGTAATCCCAGCACTTTGGGAGACCGAGGCAAGTGGATTGCTTCAGCCCGTGGGTTCAAGATCAGCCCGGGCAACTTCATGAGACCTCGTCTCTACAATAAATTTTTTTTAAAAAATTAGCCGGGCGCAGTAGTGTGCACCTGTGGTTCCAGCTACTTGGAAGGCTGAGGTGGAAGGAATGCTGCAGCCCAGCAGGTTGACACTGGGGTGTCCGTGAGTGTGCCAGGGCAACAGAGTAAGACTCCAACTCAGAAAAAAAAAAAGAAAAGAAAAAGAAAAGAAAAGAAAAGAACATCAGCCAGAAGGAAGGAAAGAGGATGCTCTGGAGTGCTACAAGGGCCCAGGACCACACCCCAGGTTGCACACGAGGCAGGCCATGTGCTGCATCACCAAGCAGTTTCTCAGCCAGAGCCAGAGGTTCTTGAGCCAAACAAAGGCTGGATCTCATGTCTCAGGAAGGGTCCCCTCCAGAGGTTCAGGGGGCAGAGTGCAGAGAAGGAAAAGAGTCCAGCCTTTTTAGACAACTGTGGCTAGGCTGGCCTATGCAGAGGGAGAGAGCCCTAAATCCAAAGACCAATGTCCTTAGAAAGCAAAGTGAGATTTGACACACAGAGATACAGAAGGAGCGGTCTTGTGAAGACAGAGGCAGAGATTGGAGTTATAGAGCCACAGCCCAAGAATGCCAATAACCCTCAGAGCTAGAAAAGAGAAGCATGGGATGGATTCTCCCTTAGGGCCTCCAGAAGGAACCAACACCTTGATTTTGGACTTCCTGCTTCCTGAACTGCGAGAATTTAAAATCCCATTGTTTTAAACCACCTAGTTTGTGGCAATTTGCTACAGCAGCTCAAGGAAAGTAATGCATCCCCTCTCTCAGTTTTTTACAGTTAAATCTCTCACACCCAATTCAACAATTTGTTACTAATTCACATTCATAAAGTCAACCTAGTTTTTAGAAAACAACAGCCCTTTTCCTTGCTCATATGCACACAGGCAAGTATGTGACAAACAGCTCTATGGACAGTCAACCAAGGAAGCCACTCAGGGAACGACCCCTCATCTTTTGAGGTGTTCTAATTGTCCCCCAAAGAAAGTGTATATACACCATTTAAATCAGAGAATTTTAAACACATTCTTTAAAATGTAACATTTTGGTTAAAATCCAGCTAGACATTTTCACATGATGTGACAACTGAGAAAAAATCTATACAGAATTATGTTAATAAAAATAGCAGCTACCACAAGAAATTCAGAGAACTCCTGAGAGATACTCTACGAGTAGCATAGACCATCCCCAAGGCACATAGTCTTTAGACTATTCAAGGTCAGCAAAATAGAAAAAAATCTTACAGGCAACTAGAAAGAAGGGACAGAACACCTAGCAAGGGAGACTCATCAGAATAATGGCAGACATCTCAACAGAAACCTTATAAGCCAAGAGAGATTGGGTGTCTATTTATAACATTCTTAAAGAAAAGAAATGCCTGCCAAGGCTTGCCCTGCCAAACTAAACTTGATTAATAAAGGTGATAAAGTCTTTTCAAGACAAGCAAGCACTATAGAATTCATCACTTCTAGACTGGCCTTATAAGAGATGCTTTAAAAAGTTCTAAAAAATTCAAAAAAGATGACAACGTCTAACACAAAAACACAAGTAAACACACAGCCAGTTTGTGGACCACATAAATCACCCACAAAACTGAGACCACTAAGCAACTCCTCAACAACACTATGACAGGAACAAATCCTCACATATTTATAGTAACTCTGAATGTTAATGGCCTTAATGTTCCACTTGAAAGACACAGAGTGGCAAACTGAATAAAAAAACAAGAATCTTCCTTCTGCTGACTCCAGGAGACCCACCTCACCTCTAATGACACTCATAAGCCCCAGATAAAGGGATAGAGAGCGATCTACCACACAAATGGAAAGCAAAAAAGAGCAGTCGCCACCATTCTTATATTTGATAAAATAGATTGTAAACCAATAAAAGTAAAAAAGGACAACGAAAACAATAAAGAGCATTACATAATGATAAAGAGCTCAATTCAACTACAAAAAATATCTATTTTAAATATATATGTACCCAACATAGGAGCACCCAGATTTATCAAACAATTGCTACTTAAGAGAGGACACAGACAGCCACACAATGACAGCTGCTTTAGAAAGATCACTGAGGCAGAAAATTGACCAAGAAATCCTGGACTTAAATTTGACATTTGGCCAATTAGATCTAACAGACATCTACAAAACACACTTCACCCAACAACTACAGCATATACATTCTTCTAAGTCACACATGAGTCATACTCTAAGAATGCCTACATATTTGGTCATAAATCAACCTTGAATAAATTCCAGAACATTTAAATCATAACAAGCATCTTCTCTGACCTCAGTGGAATGAAACTAGAAATCAATAACAAGAGGAATTCTCAAAAGCACACAAATACATGGAAACGACACAACTTGATCCTGAATGATTTGGGTGTAAACAATGAAATCAAGAAAGATACTTAAAAGTTCTTTGAAACAAAATTTTATAAAAGATACAACATACCAAAACCTTTGGGATGCTGCCAAAGCAGTACTGAGAACAAAATTTATTGCACTGTTCATTTACATCATGAAAGTAGAAAGATCTCAAATAAACACTCTAACATTTCACCTAAAGGGACTAGAAAAATAGGAACAAACTAACACCAAAGTTAGCAGAAGAAAAGAAATAACTAAAACTAGAGCAGAAATAAATGATATTGAGGGGGAAAAAACATTCAAAGGATCAACAAGTTTAAAGACTGGTTCTCTGAAAAGATAAACAAGATCAGCAAACCCCTGGCCAGATTAATGGAGAGGGGGCGAGGATTCAAACAAATACACTCAGGAATGAAAAAGGTGACATTACAACCAATTCAGAAGAAATACAAAAGAACATAAGATTACCATAAACATCTATATGTGTGCAAGTTAGAAAAACTGAAGGAAATGGATAAATTCACAATCTCTCAAGATTGACACAGGAAGAAATTGAAATTCTGGACAGACCATGAAAAACCTGCCTACCAAAAAAAGTCTGGACCAGATGAATTCACAGCTGAATTCTACCAAACATCCAAGGAAGAGCTAGTTTCCAACCTATTAAAATTATTCCAAACAATTGAAGAGAGACTCCTCCCTAAGTTCTTCTATGAAGCCAACATCATCCTGATACCAAAAAATGGTAATGACACAACAAAGAAAGGAAACTACTGGTTGGTATAACTGATGAACATAGATGCGAAATCTTCAATGAAATACTAGCAAAGCACATTGAAAAAATTATTCATCATGATCAGGTGGGCTTTATTCCCAGGATGTGAAGCTGGTTCAACATATGCAAATCAATACACATAATCCACCACAAAATAGAAGTAAAAACAAGAGTCATATGATTATCTTAATAGACACAGAAAAAAAAAATCCAGCATCTTTTCATGATAAAAACCCTCAGCCATCTGGTCACCGAAGGAACATTTTTCAAAATAATAAGAGACATTTAGGACAAACCCACAGTCAACATCATACTTAATGGGCAGGAGTTAGAAGGATTCCCCCTAAGAACTAGAACAAGATAAGGATGTTCATGTCTCACCACTCCTATTAAACTTTTAGTACTAGAAGTCCTAGCCAGAGCAATCAAAAGGCAAGTGGAAGAAGCAATATAGGAAAAGAGAAAGTTAAGTGATTTCTCTTTGCAAATTGTATAATTTTATATCTAGAAAACCTAAAGATTTCACCAAAAGAGCCCTAGCACTCATAAGCAACTTTAGTAAAATCTCAGGATACAAAATCAACACTGAAAAATCAGTTGTATTTCTATACACCAACAAAGTTCAAGCTGAGAACCAAATCAAGAACACAATCTCATTTACAACAGTCATGCACACACACAAAAATACCTTGGAATACATCTAACCAAACAAGTGAAAGATCTCTACAGCAAGAACTACAAAACACTGCTTAAAGAAATTAAAGATGGTACAAAGAAATGGAAAAACAATCCATGCCCATGGATTGGAAGAATCAATATTATTAAAATATCCATATTGTCTAAAGCAATCTACAGGTTCAAACATGATCCTATCAAACTACCAACATCATTTTTCACAGATCTAGAAAAAACAATACTTAAATTCATATGGAAGTAAAAAAGAGCCAGAATAGCCAAAGCAATTCTAAGCAAAAAGAACACACCTGGAGGCAACACACTGCAGGACTTCAAACTTTACTACAAGGCTACAGTAACCAAAACTGCATGAGACTAGTACAAAAATAGACACATAGACCAATGAAACAGAATAGAGAACCCAGAAATAAAATTGCTGTCTTGCAACCATCTCATCTTTGACAAAGTTGACAAAAACAAACACTCGATGTATCCTGGGGAAAGGACATCCTATTTAACAAATGATACTGGGAAAACTGGTCAACCATATGCAGAAGAATGAGGCTGGACTCCAGAACTGGTAGTATTGGAGAGGCTATTCCCCAGAGGCCCACGCCAGCAGCAACATCATGCCAGTTTTCTTTGAGAAAGTGGCTCTAGGACTCCTCTCCTCCATTTGGGAGACATCACTGGGCTCCAACCAGTTCCAGGAACTACAAATGTAGAGAAGGCACGGACCATAAGACCAGCGGGCCTAGGAGCAAAGTTCACCTTGGAGCTGTGTGCTCCAGCGCTACCATGTCCAGTTCTGAGGTCTGGGGAAGATTCCTGAACTCTGTACTTCACTCTCCTCCTATATGAAATGGGAGGGTAAGCTAAGGCTGACTTATTTACCATTATGTGTGGCCATCTCCCAGCACTGGGTCCTGTCTGCCATCCCCTTGGTTTGGAACATCCCCTGAGGATTCTAGACACTCCCCTTTACTGTTTAAAAGATTTCTTCAAACACTTAAAATAAGTGGATTGATCTTTCCCATCAAGAAGAGAGTAGGCCTGGGCCCCACACCATGAGAAGGTCCATTGTCATAAAGGGAAGAAGATGAGGAGAAAGGAAATTGAAATTGCAGCAGCCATTTGAGAAGGGTCCAAGAGGTTCCTCTTTGCACACAATCAGGCAGAGCTTTAGATACAGATCTGAAAGCCAGTCAGCAGTGAGGTGGCACTATTTATAGCCTTGTTCCCAGGGAGTGGCTCTCAGTCCTGCTCACCACTGGGGACAGGTGGCAGGGTGGGGTCAAAGAAGGTTCCTTTGCAGCATCTCACTCCTCCGTTGTTAACTTGTTGTGTGACCTGAGACAAGCTCCTTCCCCTTTGTGGGGAACGTACCCAGAGCAAGGGGATTTGATGATCCCAATGCCAGGAAGTCTCTGCCAGCCCCAGAGTCCTCACCCCTTCCCTACTATGTGCTTTATCAGATTATAATGGGTTCCCATTTCCACCCCAGGTCCAAAGTCCTAGCCTGGCATTTAAGTTCTTCTAGTATAAACCAGGCCTCTGAGCACCCCACATCCCCTGGGCTGGCAGTAGAGAATCTGCCCTGGGCAGAAGATTCTCTGGAAGATCAGAAACAGCAGGCACAGCCCCAGAAGAGGGCCAGCTCCACACCTCTTTCCAAGAGGTAGTGAGAAACATAGCTACTGTACCTTGACCGTGTCCAGAGGGTGGCCGACAATGACGCTGGCTGCACCTGTGGATCACAAAAGAACACCTGTTCACTCAGTCCTTGAACTTCTGGTTTGCACAAGTTTGCTCTTGGGACAGAACAGAGGACTCAGACAAAATAGTCACTCATTCAGTCAATGGTCAGTCACTGGAGGTGGCCTCCAATGTGTTAGGCACTGGCTCAGGCACCAAGGAAAGCCAATAAAATGGAGTAGAACCTTGCCTCAAGAAGCTAGCACCCTTAAAAAGGGAAGTGAAGGTACTGGGACAATTGGATATCCACATGCAAAAGAATGGAGTTCAATCCCTACCTCATACCATATACAAAAATTAATTCAAAGTAGCTAAAAGACCTCAATTATAAAGAGCAAAAATATAAAACTTTTAGACTAAAATATAAGAAAAAATATTCATAACTTGAGATTTACAATGGACTCATAACTAACACTAAGAACACAAGCAACAAAAGAAAGAATACATAAATTGGACTTCATAAAAACTGAAAATTTTTGTGCATCAAAGAACACCCTCTAGAAAATGAAGACAACCTACAGATGGGAGAAAATGTGTACAAATCATATATTTGATAAAGGTCTTATATCCAGAATATATGTAGAATTCCCACAGCTAAAAAAAATTTAATGAGCAAAGAACTTGAATAGACATTTCTCTAAAGAAGATATACCAATAACAAAAAACACATGAACAGATGTTCAACATCATTAGTTATTAGGCAAATGCAAATCAGCATCACAATGAGAGTCACCTTCATACCCACTGGAATGGCTATACTTTTTTGTAAAAAATGGAAAATAAGTGTTGGCAAGAATAATGTAAAGAAATTGAAACTCTTGGACATTGCTGGAAGAAAGGCAACATAGTTCAGTCACTGTGGAAACAGTTTGGCAGTTCCTCAAAAAAGTTAAACATAGAATTATAACCTGACCCAGTAATTCCACTCCTAGGTATACATCCAAGAATTAAAGTCAGATATTCAAACAAGTACATGCATGCACCCGTGTTCATGGCAGCGTTGTTCACAACAGCCAAAAGGTTGAAACAGCCCAAATGCCCATCAACTGATGTACGGATAAACAGTATGTGAGATATGCACACAAAGGAATACTGTTCAGCAATGAAGAGAAACCGCTGATAAGTGCTACAATATGGATGAACCTGGAAATTATTCTGCTACATGAAAGAGGCCAGACACAAAAGGCAGCATATTGTGTAATTCTACTTAAATGAATAATCCCAAATAGGTAAGTCATAAAGACAGAAAACATGAGTGGCTGCCAGGGCATGGGAGTAACTGTTTAATGGGTACAGGATCTTCTTTGGTCATGAGGAATATGTTTTGTAACTAGATAGAGGTTGCACAGCATTGTGAATGCACTAAACACCGCTGAATTTTACACTTTAAAATGTGAATTTCAACTTTAAAAAGGGGGTATGAAGAGAAAACCCAGAAACTTTTCAGTTACCTGCAGGTTCCTTAATTTCTCTATGCCTCACTTTCAGCATACAATAGAAATAATAGAGTAGAAAAGACAGCACCTACCTCATGGTTCCATTATAAGATCGAAATGAATAAGAGAGAGAGCCTGACACTTGTAGGATGCTCCAAAATGAATGCTATCACTATAGATTATTTTTAAAAAAATACCCCTTTAGAAAGGTGATGAATATGCTGTGTCTTTTCAACGAAAAAAAAATGCATATCCATATACACAGTTACAAAGCCTATACAATTTGCAGGGAAGCAAGGCTAACTCAAGGCCACCTAGACGAAGAAGCCCTTGATGTAGAAGCCAATGACTGAGGATGAAACAGGAGTTATTCTGAAACAGGCAAATTCCTCATCACACAGACGAGAAAGGAAATGTCTCTGTTAGCAGAGGTAACTTAAACAGGTAAGGTAGGTCAGGGGTCCAGTAATATTAGATATTTACAAGGACAGAGCAACTGGCTCATCCCAGAACCATGGCTCCCTGAGCCCGGAACCTTCTGCCCCTCTTGTCCCCACATTCCCACTGAACTGGGCAGGAGCAGAGAGATGATGAGCAGGAAGAAAGTCTCCCCTTGCAGAAACCCCTCTCAGCAGCAGTGGCTCTCAGTCCTGGGGTAACACCACTGGGAACAGGTGGCAGGGTGGGGTCAAAGAATGTTCCTTTGCAGCATCTCACTCCTCCATTGTTAACTTGTGTGACCTGAGACAAGCTCCTTCCCCTTTTTGGGGAATATACCCAGAGCAAGGGGGTTTGATGATCCCAATGCCAGGAAGGCACTGCCAGCCCCAGAGTTTTCACTCCCTCGCCACCATGTGCTTCATCAGACTACAATGGGTTCCCATTTTCATCCTAGGTCCAAAGTTCTAGCCTGGCATTCAAGTTCTCCTAGTATAAACCAGGCCTCCGGGCACCCCCATCCCCTGGGCTGGCAGCAGAGAACCTGCCCTGGGAAGAAGATTCTCTGGAAGATCAGAAACAGCAGGCACGGCCCCAGAGGTGGGCTGTGAAGAGTGCAGACAGTCCTCAGTGCCAACCTTGGCCAGTATCCCCCTGTCACTCATTAGTCCACCCATCTGAAAGCAGATTTTAAAATGGGATTATCAAGTCAGTGGCTTCCAGACTCTTCAAAAATGTGGGGAATGTAGTATTAAAATGTTGCCATGCCATTGTAAGGAAGGCAAAGAGCTGTAGACAAATACAGGAGCTAAAACCCTGGTGCCAGAATGCCTGGGTTGCCATCCCAGTGTCCATGCTAGATGTATGACCTTAGGCAAGCCAGTGAATTTCTCTGTATCTCAATTTCTTCATCTGTGAAATGGGGATGAAACAGTACCTATCTGACTGAGGTTGTTATAACAATTAAATAAAATATATAGACACCAGAAACCCCATATTGTAGGATTCAATTGATCTAAAATATCTAGGAAAGACAAATTTATAGAAGGTAGATTAATGGTGCCTGAGCGGGTTGCGAGGAGCGGGGGGCTCAACTGTAAATGAACATGAAGGATCTTATATGGGGGAATGAAAATGTTCTAAACTTAATTTATGGCAATGGTTGTACCACTTGATAAAGTTACTAAATATCACTTGCCATGGATGAATTTTATGATACGTAAAATAGAACTCAATAAAGTTGTGTAAAAAGTACATATACAGCACTTAAACAGCACCTGGCACCTCCTAAGTTTTCGGTGTTACCACCCTAATCATTTCATGGAAGCAAAAAATAACTAAATAAATAAAGCATGTTAACATCAACAAAGTCTGGAAAATCTCAGAAAGAATAAAGGGCAGTCCCCTAGTTGCTGTGTGAGTTGGGGAGGGCCCATGAATTATCACATCTGGGATTGGGGGAGTCTCTCTCTCTCTAATCAAAGGCTTGGGGCTACTCTGATTCAGCCCTGCCCTCCATTCTCAAACCAAGCCATTTGCAACCTTACTAAAGTTGATCTGTTTATGGAAGGGGCAGTAAGGGAAGAATCTTCTTTCTCTGCCTGCTTCTCAGAATGGTGAAAGAATTGTCCAGTCAAAAGGGGCCTGAATACGCCCAGTGGGTCTCAGGCTGCAGCTCCTGACTGGTAAAGTTAGGAGAGGCAGGTCTCAGCCCAACCCAACGGCGATGGTGTCAACAGAATTATCCACCATGAAGAGTCACCTTTGCTCTGGAAGATGTGAAGCAGAAGCCCTGTAGTCTTCTGTCGGGGGAAAGAGGTGGCCTCCTGCTAGGTGGGAAGCGAGGACCTGAGAATCTATCTGATTTGTGGTTCTTTTTATTTTATTTTCTTTTCCTCTGGGGAAGGGCTGCGTTTGCCAACATCTTTTTTTAGAATAAACCTCTTAGATGGGTGCAAAGTAAAATCATTATTTTTTACAATTAGCCAAGTCCTTCAACTCCCCTCTCCTTCAATAACTGAAAAAAGAGGAATAGGCCTACTGGAAAGAATGGAGAAGCAAGGGAGTTAGCACAACTCTTGCCCAAGCAACCCATCCGAGGCCCAGCAAAGAGAGGCTCCAGGAGCCGTGGAGGAGGGACCAGCAGAATGGACAGTGCCCGCAGGAGGGACCTTGGAGGAAGGCGACAGGCTGATGGCTGAGGGCTGCGGAAGACAGGAAGGGATGCCGGGACTGGCACGGAGCACCTGGAGCCCTGCACTCCGCTCCCTGCTCTGCGCGCTCCACACCCTCCAGGCGGGGCGCCCCCTAGGGAGGGCTCGACCAGGAAGCTGGGCTCCCCGCCAGCCGGCGCCCAGAGACCTTCATACACGAGAGCTCGCGGCCACATCCCTAAATTCAGGTGTGCGCACCGGGTCACCGAAGGGTGTGTGCGCGCCTGGAGGTTCCATTGGCTGTCGGGTTTGACTGGCAGTTTAATCATTACCGCAAGTTGCGCGGGTCCTAACTTTGAGGCAAATTGGAAGCTCGGGGTGACTCGCTGCGAAGGTAAGCTCGGAGTTTTGCTGACTCGGGCAGTAGACCTGGAACCGCAGGACCCCCCGAGAGGACTCGGGGAGGGGTCACTCCCAGCAGCAGGGGCGCACTCCGGGGCGCGGGATGGAGTCCCGCGCGGTGCAAAGCCTCCTGCCCCAGAGTACGGCGCACAAGCTTGTCCCGGCCGGCTCTGGTGCGGGGGTCCCCGGTGAGTACACTCACCTCCAATCCAGCCCGCCGCGAAGTCTTCCAGCTGGAAACTGCCCATGGCCGGGGCCGCGCGGCGCCTCACCCTCCCGCAGCCGGGGCAATGCCTACTCAGTGTCTGTGGGGCATGGCCCGCGGGACCCGGCGCGCGGGAGGAAAAAAGTCGGAGACTCTGAGCACACTGCCTACTGCAAACTCAGTCCCGAGTCACTCGCCGCGCGGGCTGCCGCCCTCGCCTCTGCCAGAACCCGCGGGAGGCTGACAGCACGCCCCCAGTGGACCTTAAAGGCACAGCACTTGAGCGGAACGCACGTCCAAGCCCAGAAGCAAGGGCCACCGCGTGGAATCCCCTCAGCCCTCTCCTCTCCCGGTCACGCTCTCCCTTGCCAGCTTCAGAGCCTCTGCTGAAGTGAGGCTAAAGTGTCAGCACCTCTCCAGAGGTGGCACTTGATGGGGCGCTCATGTGTCCCCGGGATGTTGCTGGCAGTGCTGATTCCAATCAGCTGTAGACTCTCTCTTTCCTATCCTAACCCTGAGCAGTGATGCCTTTTTGCCCATCCCAGCCACGTCCCACTCAGTCCCCTGTGCCCAGAGCAAGTACCTGGGGGTTCAGGATCCTGCCTGACAGCTATAGCTGGTCTCAGCTCCTTGCCAGGCCCTGGCTCAGCCTACTTGGCAGGCAGACCCTGCACTCAGCCAGGCCCCCAACTAGGTGGGGAGTCGGGGGCCTGGCTGTGTGGAGGGGCATTTGCTCCAATGGGAGCTTCTTCCCCAGCCCCTAGGAAGATGAGTTGATGTCCTCCAGCATCTCGCTGGTTTTCAATAAGGACTCAGTCTTGGATCCTAGCCAAGACACCCCTGGGTTGACAAGGCTAGTGAGGAATATGGTCCGGAGGAAGGGGCCTTTGCTGGGCATGCTTTTGTCCCACTTTCATATCTGTCATGTCATGCAGGTTAGCAAGCAGTGGCAGCCAAACAAGCCTCCTTCTTCCAAAGCAAAACAGATTCTGACCACTGAAGCTTGATCCTAATAGGGCCCACCCACTAAGGAGTGGGGACTTGGAGGTGGAAGGAGCCCTCCTGCAGACCTCACCCCTGGCACACAGAGAGTGGACCTGTGTCTGGATGGAAAAGCCAAAGCCAGCCCTCTGAGGAAGAGCCTGGGATAGAGCCGTAGGCCTGTCTGGGGGTGTCTAGCAGCATCCCATGGAGGGGTAGAAATGTCACACACCATCCCTGAACCTCTACTTCCTGCTGTGCATGGTGACCCACTCAGTCTTGAGGCTTCAGAATTGCCATTGGCATTGACCCTGAGCTGTGCCCATACCTGGGGTATGTGCCTGGGACAGTATGAGACATGAAAGATCTATGACAAGTGGCCCTTCAGCGAGTTCACCATTGGCATGAATTCACAAGTGGAAGGGCTGCCAATTCCCAAGGCCCACTCTCTTGGAAGACCACTTAAGGAGTGCCAGGAAGACCATCATTCCCTCAGTCCTGTGTCAGTACCAATTAGGGAGGTCCTGAATTGGCAGTCAGTGTCCCTGGTGGCCCCAGGATGGCTTCCCGAGCCCAGAAAGCTGCTGCTTGCACTGCTAATGAGCTGGAGCAGAGCAGAAGGAGTGGGCTGCCTTCCAGAAAGAACCGCTGTGCTTCATTCCCCAAAATGCACCACAAATCTGCCCATGAGGCACATCACCCAGGGAGGCAGGGGAGAACCCAGGCTCATCAGCAACCATGGGCCAGGCCTGGAGAATCCCAGACCGCCCGGCCATGGACCCAGGCAGAACACTGGCTCTGGGGAAGGGACATGGGCCGTTCATTCTTCCTGGCTGTCTGGCTCAGAGCAGCATTTGCAGTGGTGCCATTCACATTTGTATTCAACACTCAGGAGAGGGCAGGACAGCCATGACCATTACACACAGGGAAATAAATTGCACAGAGGGATCCAGTCCTTGAGTTACTAGAGTCAGAGAACACACACACACACACACACACACACAATTTTTTTTCACCTATTTTCACAATTTTCTTTCCCTAAAGATCAACTCTCAGAGTACCTCCACTGTAATGGGGTGTGCAGATTGGAAATGCTGGCAGCATTTGATAACCCACTTCCCGTTTTTGTTTTGCCCTACAGGTAACAAAAATTTCCTGGGCACAGAGTCTGTGCCAGTCCCTGCTTTGAGAAAAGTCTCTGCTAGAGAGGAGGCAATCTGTTTGAGATGCCACATGGAGGTAGCTGTGAGAGCATTGGAGAGAGAGTCTACTGGGTTCCAGGGAGCATTCAGGTGTTTGGGTTCAGACTCCCTGGACCAGGAGTCTCCTGCCAGCACACTGAGTCTATGCAGCCCCACAGCTCCCACCTCCAAAGCACTTTCTCAGCCAAACCCACAGTACCCTCCCAGTACCTGTTACAACTGGGCAGCAAAAGCCTAGGCCAGCTACTGGTACCTAACCTGCTGTGGTGAAGGCCCTGCCCTCACCCCCTGCTCTCCTCTGCTTCTGGAAGCCTGCCTTCACCTAGCATCCCTCCCTCTTCTCTAGCTGCTCTCCTCCCATTTTCTGAAGCCTTGGCTCCTGACAATCCTCAGGTGTGGGTTCCTCAAGTCCTCATCCATCCACACCCCCATCTCTCAGCTCCAACCTCCCACCTCATTTCTGAGCCCAGGACCTTTTCTTGACTCAACAACTCCCACTGGAAGGCCCCATGTCATCTCTAACTTAGCACATTCCTTGAGGAACTCTGCTTTTCTCTTTCAGCTTAGACCCAGCCAGCCAGTCCCATTGGAACCTTGGATGCCATCCTCAATTCCTCCCTCCCAAGCCTTCTTCCCACCATAAAGTCTCGAGGCTCCATCTCCTCCATGTCTCTAACATTCAGCCCTCACTGATGTCTCCTTATGCAGCTCAGTCCAGCCCTGTGCCACTTCTGCTGGGATCACAGTAGACAGAGGCCCTCGGGTCTCTATGCCTCTGTCCTGAGTCTGCCTCCACCTGCTGCCACATTGAACTTCTGAAACCTTGAATCTGCTCTATTTAGTGGCCTCCAATGACTCTCAGTGTCCTTGCACATAAATTCCAGCTCCCCAGGGGGGGATGTGAAGTTCTGTAAGACCAGGCCTGGTGATCTTTCCACTCCTCACCCACCACCCAGCCCTCCCCCTAAGCCTGAGCCCCACCGGGCAGTGCTCCCCTATATCCAATATTCTTTGAATGCATGTGAGTGACTGTGCATGTGCTTGTGGGGAACACCCCGTGCCCCTTCACTCCTGGCTACCCCCTGAACCTTACTTCTTTGAGAGTCACCTTAGCTGCCACCTTCCCCTGACAGGTCTTCCTTGAAGCACTCATCACCCTACTCCACATGGGATCTGCTAGCTCTCAACTGTGTTTCTGGAGTATTCTAGCCATGTTCATATCGCTGCTGCTGCACTCATGGGGCCGTCCAGGTGGAGGTGTTGAGTAGAGAAATAGTCCCGAACTCAGAAGCAAGGTGGAGGGTTGGAGTTGAAAGATAGGAGTGTGGACAGGTGAGGGCCCAAGGGACTGGCATCTAAGGATGGGCAGGAGCAGAGGTGTCAGGGAACAAGAGGAGAACAGCTAGGGAAGGGGGAGGAAAGCCAGGCCAAGGCAGGCTTCCGGAAGCAGAAGGGAGCAGGGGAGCGAGGGGAGGGTCTTCACCACAGATAGTGAGCCCATTGAAAACAGGCACTGCCTTCTTCTCCCCTGGGCCTGCAGAGCCTGGCCTGGGCCTGATGGATGTCAGTGGTCAGTCAGCTGGGCCTTAAACAGGGCGGCCATGGGGCAGAGTCTGAAGGGCCTGCTAGTGGCTAGAAGCCAAAGAGAGAGTCCAGGCATGAAACAGCACTGAAGAGGCAGCCACACCACTCCTGGGTGCCAGGCCTCCCCCAGGCCTTTCCTGGAGTGTCACAGAAGCCTGGCCTCTGTCAGGGCCTCAAAGGTACTAGCCGCTTTCCCACTTCAGGGACTTCACACTCACCACTCCCTCTGCTTGCATCTCCCTCTCCATGCCCTCCTCAGGGCCAGCCTCTACCACCTTCAGGCCTATGCTGATGCATCCTCTGATCAGAGGCCTCTCCAGACCCCTCAGTGGAGGCCAAGACCTCGTTGCCCCTTCTCAAGACATCCTGCACCTCTCTCCTCCTTCCAGCTCTCACCAGGTTGCTCAGACATCCTCATGCAGTGCTTGGTTGCCCCAAGAGGGTAGGGCCCATCTCACTTGTCCCCAAGGTCCCACTGCATTCTTGGGCTCTGCTACAGAACACATAGGTGGAAATCACTCTTGACTGGGTGCAAACGATTGAATGAAACAGGACCACACACATGCATTGTCTTTCTTAGGGCACTTGTCCCTGCTGCATCATTTCTGCACTGGCCTCAACAATGGGAGCTCTGAGGTTCCTCCCTGACTCTGATGGGAAGGAAGAGGTGCACACGTGATTTTCTGGGTGCTATGTGAGTTTCTCATCGGGAGCAAGACTTCTCCCATTATTGATCGTACTTTGAGGAGGATGTCCAAAGCATGTGCAGACTGACTTTGTCCACCACCTGTTCGGTTTGAGGCCTGAAGCCAAGACACAGAGACAGAGGGGAGTGGCTGTGAACTGAGGGAGCCAGCAGCTGGCTGGGAGGTGGAGTCTGGGCTCTGGTCCTGGTGCCGTTGCTGACTCACCGGGAGCCATGGGAAAGTCCAGGCCTCGATTTTCACCCTTGACTTTTGGAAGGTAGGGATAGTCCCCTCCTCGGTGGTGTTCAAAGAAGTCTGAAATTCTGGGCCACCAAGACACCGGCTGTGGCTGTCTTGCCAAGATGTGCCAGAAGAGGGCGCTGCCGCACAGCACTTGAGGCTCAGGCGGAAAGGACAAGCGTAGCAGCCCACTCTGGACATTTTCCTGGCCCAGTTTCCCTGGCACTTGCTGGCAGAGAGCCAGACTCAGTATATACTTAGGAAATGAAAGGCATGGAGGCCCAGGAGGCTCAGAGAGGATTCTGCGGGTGCCAGATGAGGACTTATCTGAGGCATCTTGGGAGCTGTGTGCTTGGAGGGTGAAGCAACCCAGTAAAGAGAGGTGGCGTCTCCATCTCTTTACCTGCCTGAATTTGTCAAAACCTCAGGTGACCCTGGCTCTTTTCCACCTTGGGGCTCCGAGCTGGCACAGTGCTGTATGCTCCATTTACACCATCTTATTGAATTCTGTGAAGCAAGACCCCATTTTATAGATGAGAAGAATGAGACTCAGAGAGGTTAAGCAACATCTCCAAAGCCACACACCTGCTGCTGGACCCCAGGGCCCAAGCCTTTAACCAAGTGCTACCTCCTGGCCAAGACTCAGGGAGTGGAGGTGATTTTCCCAAAGGCCCTCGCCCTCACCCCTCTACATAAATGTCCTAGCTTCTCTGCCTCAGTTTCTCCACCATCAGTGAGATGGTATTAACATTATCCAACTGGATGGTATTTGTATAAGATCATGGAGCAGATGACTCAGTCATCAGGGTAAAAATCACCTTCCCCAAGTACCATCCCAGTGCCCTGGGCTGCCCTCTGGCTTTCTTTTCTGAAAGGGTCCTGTAGGCCAAGGCTGGTTCTGTGGATATCTGAGAACAGGAATTGCTGACTTTCCTCTGCCTTTTCTTCTGTGCTGAGGGACACAAGTGGACTGGTGCTGAGGACAAGTGGATGCCAGACGGGTCGGGGGGCCAGGTAACCTGGGCTGGGGAGATATGGAATTGAGGAGTTTCTGTGGGAGAAGCTGTGGGAGTGAAGGAGGAGCCACTGCTGCTGGTTGGATCACATCTAGAAGCCTTGCTGAACACCTGCGTGTGTCAGACTGCCCAGAACACAGAGGAGTTCGTGGTGCTAAGAGAAGGGTGATGTCCTGGAAAGTCTACTCCATCTTCTGCCATGGGGCGGTCTTCTCTGCCATGCACCTGTCCAACATCAGCCGCAGAGCTTGGGGGAGGCAAGCCTCACACCATGCCAGACCTGAACAAGAGCAGAGGGCAGGAGGTGCCAAAGAAAATCTGGAGAGCAGACCCGGAAGCCTTAGGAAGGAGGTGGCACTTGTGCTGGTGCTAAAAAGGCAAGCTGGGTTGTGACCGGTGGAGGAGGGCACAGCAGGCAGAGGGAATAGCTTGAGTATGTCAGGTGGGAGAAAGCAGAGAAGCCAGGAGTGGGAGGGAAGGCTTGCGGTCTGATTCCTGAGGATCCTTCATGGCAGACGAAGGTCTAGGGTATGATTCTGTAGTCAGTGGCGTCTGCAGGTTCATGGTAGTTCTCTAGTCCTGCTGCTGCTGCTGTGAGTGAAAAAAAAACCCAATCTCGGGGGCCAGCTGCAGCTTACCTGGGCAAACCTCCCAGTCCATGCTGAGGCAGGTCCAGGTTCCTTGCAACCAGCATGTGCTCTCTGCCAGGATCTGGTGATCTCCCCTGGGGGAAGTTGAGGCCTGTGCCTGTCCAGCCCCTTGAAAGGGCTGTGCTCCCCTCCTCACACCACCTGAGAATGGGCATCCAGCCTCGCCTAGCACAAGCTCACTCCACCCTTCAACCAGCCTGCGCCTGGACATCCTCATCTGTGCAGTGGGGATGATAACTGCCCCTCACTCAAGGTGTAGAATCAGTGAGTTGATGCACGTCAAGTGCTCAGCACCGTGGCAGAGAGTCAGCCCTCACCGCTGTCATGGGCATGTGTGTCCTGCATGTGCTCAGGTCTGTGTCAGCACATGGACAGCTCCCAGTCCAGGCCAGCGGCTGGCCCAGAAGCAAGCTGCCCTTCCAGATGGGCCGACCCCCTTGCCCAGATCCCTCCTGCTCCAGATCCTTCCTGCAAGTGATTTCCTTGAGAGAGTTCTGCAGCCTCAAAACACTCCAGAGGTCTCTCCAACTCCCTAGACAGGTGAGACTCCCTCCTGCTTGCTCGGCAACTGGTGACAGGCAGTGCAGGACCCCTGACCCACCCACTCATGTTCTGGATGCCACACACACAGGGACAGAGGGACCCACCTTGGACCCAACTCGAACCGCACAAGGTGAGTGGCCCCAGTTTCTAGCATACACATGGACACCTCCCAACCCTGTCTGTTCCTGTGGGAGAGTGAGGGCCATTGCCGGCCCCTTGATAAGGCCCAGATCCATCTCTGTGGAAAATAAGAGGAAAGAGGCCCATCTCCCCACTCCAAGAACAAAGCTAAGGGATTTTCCTGGCAAGGTTACCTTTTTCTATTCTAATACTCCCAACCCCAAAGGGAAGTCACAGGAAAGAGTGAAAATCGGGTTTTAAAGGTTTTGGTGTCACTCTGGTGTGACTGGTTGGTTTCTCTCCTTTCCTGCTCCTCAGCTTCTCCACCTTTGGGAAGAAGGGTGAGCAGCCCTGGATAGAAGAACAGGAACGCACATGTAAGCGTCAAGAGGAGGGGAGGAGATAGGAAGCCAGCGCCACGGGGCAGAGTGACTGCGAACATGGGACACTTAAGGATGCCTGGGCACTCAGGAAGTTTCAAATGAGAACCAGGGTCATCGCACCTGGCCCCAGGGGTGGGCAGAGTCAGCACCTACTCTCCACATTCGCGTGTTTCAGCCAGGCGCTGGGTGAGCCTGGACTGGAGGTCAGGGCACCAGCAAACCAGTCCACAGGGTCCAAGGAGGCAGGGCCCAGCAGACAAGCCTCTGCGTCCCCATCCCCGCCTGCTGCTCCCAAGGGCAGGGGCAGGAAACACGCAGAGGCAATGAGGGAGAGGGAGAGAGAGTGTCTGGGGGAGGTCTGGCGGGCAGCATCTGGTTCTTTTCATGCTCTGTGCAGACCCACTGAGAGGGTGGCAGTAAGGAGGTGCTTGAGGATTTGGGCCTGAGGTCACAGGGCTGGAGTGCATTCAGCTCTACTGTTTGTTAGCTATTTGCTAGCTGTGTGAGCTCGGACACACTACTTAACCTCTCTGTCTCTTCATCTGTAGAAAGAAGATGTCACCAGAGTCTACCCCTAAGGTGTATGAAGTTGATCTCTATAAGCTGACTAGTACATGGTAAATGCTCAATAAATAGAAGATTCAAGTATCACTCCAAAGCATCAAATTAGGGCACCTTGCAGTAATATGATTTATTTACTGAACCAGCTCTTGGGCGTCTGCACCCTTCAGTTGTTTGGGCGGCCCCAGATCCCTCTGTCTGAGCTTGGGATGGGCTGTTTTCTCTCTCTCTCAGCTTGAGACAGGCTACAGAAGGAGTGGTCTAAGGTCGGAGGGCAAGACAAGGCAGACACTCCTCTGTGGAACCACTTTTGGTGTGGCAAGGGTGGGTTATTTCTTGGGGTTGGGGGTGGGGAGATGGGTGACTGAATGTGGGGTCAGGCTGAGCTTCTCCCCTCTGCTCCTCAAGGAGAAAGTCAAATCCCAGGCCTGTTGAGTGGGCCCCCCCAGGATGGAGGCTCATGCTAGCTGGATAGACTTGAGAGCCAGGGAGAGCCTGCGAGGCTGGGCGCTTCCCACTGGCTCTGCTAGGCAGGGAAGTGGGTATGCCCCATCTGTGGTCATGGGCACTGAGACAGAGAGAATGAAGGCTTCAGGGCTGAGGTCTAAGGCCAGCTATACTCCCAGGGGCAAACCACTGACTTATGAGAACCTTACCCCCTGTTGCCGTCTCCCCTCGCTGATGAGTGGGTGCCGGGGCCCATTCTCCAATGACTCCTGTTCAGCTATCTCCTGCTTCCTCACAGTGTGGCTGCACCGGGCCTGGGCAATGGCTGCCCCTGGTGCCCAGATGGAGAGGCAGGAGGCCCAGGGCTAGTGTGCAGCCACTCCTCCGGGGTTCTGTAGTAAGGCACAAATCCAGAGGCACAAGGGACATGGCCTCTGGAGACAGGGGCGTCCAGGTCACTGTCATGGGGGCATTCTGCCGAGACCAGCGGGATGGGGCAGCAGGCCAGTGAATGTGAAGACCCAGAAGTGGAATCCGAGTGTGCCAAGGCAGCCTGGGTCAGAATACAAGATGGTCAGCCAGATGCAAGCTCCCCTCCCAGGCTCATGTCCAGGTACCCAGGATTGGCCCGTGCCTGCAACACCACAGTGGCAGTCCAGGAAGGAGGAAAGGCCTGCATCAAGGATGCTACCCGTCCACCGCTGGGAGGGGTGTGTCTGGGATCAGAACCCACCTACCTCACCTCTATCATCTTTACAGTCATGGGACACTGTACCCAGCTGGGTAGTGCTGGTGGTGACAGAAATGTTCTAGGGCACAGATTTGGGGTCCCGTTCCAGGTTTGCTACTTGCTAGCTACGTGTCCTTAACCAAGCCACTTAACTTCTCTGAGGCTCATTTTCTCATTCATAAGATGAGACTAATAATGCAACTTATCTCACAGGATTATTAATAGGATTAAAGGAGATGATGCATGTGAAGCGCGTGTCTGGGCACCTAGCACATCATAAGGACCAAACACGCTTCTGTGAGCTCAGTCGCAGGCTCCGCGTTTCAGGTTCGTGGTCGTAGGTGACTCTCACAATGGCTCGATTGTTGCTGCTATTGCTGTCTCTCTTTTGTAAGGAAACCGAGGCTGAAGCACCTTCCTGGGCCACTCCCTTAGCAGATGGCCAAGCTGAGAGTGAGTAGGGCAGTTGGCCCTCAGTCTCAGTTGTGTCCTAACCAGTGGCACCCTGCTCTGAGAGCCCCAGTAGCCCTCGGGGGGACATGGCCAGAAGCTTTTTGGAGTCTGGGCCCCAGGACAGGGGTCGGAAGTATGCCAGAGGCCTGGTACTGCTCGCCTACCCTTCCGTGGCCTTCTCAACTCACAGAGCACTTGTCCTGGACTGTCCTCCTGCAGAAGCAGCCAGCTTGTGCCTTCCTGCTGGTGGATGGGTCTCGGGAGCCCCAGCACGACAAGCTAGGAAGGGCCGGGCTGGGCAAGCCCTCTTCCTCAGAGCGGTAGTAAGGGATGAAACCACTGAACAGTTCTGACTCTGCTGGGAGCAGTGTGTCTCTTAGACTCCGGCCTCCTCCCTGGTCTCTGCAAATCTTAGACTGCGGGGCCAGCTCTTCCTCAGCCAGGAGCTGCCCACAGGTGCGGAAGAAAGGCAGGCACTCCACTGCCCCCAGGGCCCCATGGGAGAGCTGGAGGGAGCTGGAGGATTCCCTTTCCCTTGAATTGGTGACCAGCAGTTGCTGGAACAGGAACGCTGGGTCCTCCTCCTCCAGGAAGCTCGGAGAGGCAGGGGCTAGGGGCTCAGCCTTGCAGCTCTTCTGGGACACCTGGGAAGAGAAGAGTGTTCCATCTGTCACTGCACCCTAACTTCTCAACCACCCAGCTCTCTCCCCAATCCCTGCCCATGCTGGAGGCCAGAGGGGTTGTACCAAGCCCAAATCTGATTGCGGCTTTCCTCTGTGAAAACCCAGCAATGCCTCCCAACCACGGCTAGTTTGCCTAAGAGCCTTGGGGAAATTGGCCCTGTCAACACCTGCAACCTCATCCTGCACCCTTCCCTCCTGTCTACTCACTGCATGGACAGTGGTCTTCTTGCCAGTCCTCAGTCACACCAAGCTTGGCCCTACCTTAAAACCTGTGTCCATATTTGCTTCTCAGCTTTTGGCTCAGGAGAGCCTTCCCAGCCCCAGCCTCTCCCAGGGTGACTCCAGATCACTTCTCCTTCACTGAAAGGTTCTTCTTGGTCTGTGTAGTCTGTCTGCTGTGTGAGGTGGTCTTATCTGTCTTGTGTTCCTGGTTCACAACAGGCACTCAGCTGATGTTTTTCACCTAATCTGCTGATCTCAAATCATCTCAGATTCCCTTCATGCTGTACAGTCTAGCCACACAGACCTTCTTTTGGTCCCTCTCACTTGCCAAGCACCTTGCTGCCACAGGGCTGTTGCATGTGCTATTGCTATTGCCCGGAATCTCTTCCTCTCCTTTTTCCTGGGTGGTGACTTCTTCAGTATTTGCCTCAAGGTCACTTTCCCTTAATTTCCCCGGCTTAGTCACATCATCTTATTATTCGTTGCCCTCACTTGATACCCCCCATTCAAAGCACCCACCTATTCCTCTGCTGTGAAACATTCGCCTGCTTGGTTACTGGATTAATATCGCTTATCTTATTGTTATCAATTCCACCAAGGCAAGGTGCATCTATCTATTCACTTCCATATCCCAAGGGCCTAGAAAAATCTGGCATGTGGTAGACATCAAATATTGGAAGAAAGGAAAGAGGGGTGGAAGGAAAGGAAAGAGGTAGACAAAAAGAGAGTATGGGATGGGGTTTAGCCAGGAACTAAGTCCTTACCAGACTCAGTGGTGGTAGGAGGGAGAAACCATGTCTCAGGCAGAGGGTAGGGAAGGGGAATGAGGAATTACTTCCCAGGCCCAGAGGGGACACAGTGCCTGGAGCATCCAGTAGTGAAAAGTCAGCCCATCCCCACGCTGTCTGTCAGGGCCAGACCAAGAGCCCATCGGGTATCTTGCAGGACCCCTTTGTTCCTGAGTGAGTACTCAGGCTGTGCCACTTGTAGATTCTGGTCCCCCAGGAGCACTTACAGTGGTCTGGCCCAGGCCTTTCTGACCCCCACGAGGGCCTCTGGGCCTTGAGTTCCCTTCACCTGATACATGCTTTTGTGGTCCATGCTCCCTTCCAATTCCCCGCATGCAGCCTGATCACAGAGGCCCCCGTCCTAAGTCTGAACCCTCGGGAAGTGCCTGCTGGCCTACACATTGCAAGCTCCTCCGAGCTCCTCCAAGGCCCAGATAACCGCTTGAGGACATCTTGGCTGAGTTTCTGCCACCCCTAGACACTCCATCGTGCTCTGTGGTCCTTTCTCTCTCAGGCAGTCCTTAGGAGGCCTTAGGGACGGAGATGCTTTTCTAACTTCGCTGTGCTGAGGAAACAGGACAGGCCGAGCAGCAGGGTCAGGCCTGAGTCCAAGTCAGCCCCACTCCAAAGCCTGTACTCTGCTCACTGCAAATTATGTGTTGCTTTGTATTCCCTGTAAGTTCAGGTCCTAACCCTGGCACCTGTGAACGTGGCCTTATTTGGAAACGGGGTCTTGGCAGACATAATCACATCGAGATGAGGTCACACTGGGTTAAGGTGGACCCTAAATCCAATGACTGGTGTACTTATAAGACAAGGGAATTAGGGGCACAGACACACAGGTGGAGTGTCATGTGACAATGGAGACAGAGACTGGAGTGATGCCAGCACAAGCCAAGGCATGCCAAGCATGGCCAGTCATCATCCTCCCTCTAAGAGGGAGGTGTGGAGCAGATTCCATGAGTCCCTGAGAAGGAACCAATCCTGCTGATAAGTTTGCGTTGTTTTAAGCCTCCAAGTTTGTGGTAATTGGCTACAGCAGCCCTAGGACACTAAAACACAGAGGTTTGTGAGATGGCTTATTTGTGGGGTGAAGGGATTCTACACAAGGTTAGCAGGGCTCTCATGCCACCTAGTGGGTTCATGGGAAGGTCCACTGTCATGGCTGTGGTCCAATCTGTGGCTAGGCTCACCTAAGGCCTACCCTTCCCACCATCCAGTGGGTAATGGCAGGACAGACCCTCCCTGTGGCAGACCAGAGGCTCTCCCACACTCAGTCTTTCCTGCCAGGAGCCTGGATCCACTTCCCCAGTGAGCCCTGGATTGAAGGAAGCCAGCTGTGCCTCCATCAGAGAGCCCTCAGGAAAATGGCACGGGCACAAGGCCGCTCACATTCTCTAGCGAAAACCACCTCTGGAGTCCAGGTTTGGAGTCAGCAGCAGCACCAAGTCGTGACATGATTCAGCCTAATCTTCAAACTCGGGCTGAAAAGACAAAGCTTCCCCCAGCAGCCCTCTTCCTCCTGGCCTCCTTGTCACTCTGGCAAATCCTCTGCTGTCTGTGGAGAGAAGATTCCACCATGAAGTCATAAGGCCTGGTACCAGGCAAGAAACCAGATGGTTCTGTTACCATGGAGACTCTGCCCAAGCGCCCAACCCCTGTGATCATCGCCTGTCTCTTAATTCAGCTTACTCCAGATATCCCCAAGAAAGTCAGGGGAGACAAAGAGAATGCAAGCATCTTCTGGAATCAGATCAGCTTGGCACAGCTGGGGCCAGCGAGCTTACCCTGGGACTTCCACTCAGAGACTCTTGGAGCGGCCCGGTGCTTCTCTCAGTTCCCTCAGGGCTGTGGCTGAGACATGGGTCTTTGCTCTTGTCACTCGATGCTAGCTTCCTCTCCTCTGGCTCTTCCGGAGTCACTTATGAGCACACAATGAGACAAGCAGAGCAGTCATGGGAGACTGATTATGTGGGATGCCTGCTTTCTCCCACAGAGCCACCGTCCCCTACTGGCCTCCCAGGCCCGAGACTCCTGCTCAGAGAGAAGAGACCAGCATTGCTGACACCTCCTAAGTGTCAGCTACCTCCTAGGGAAGTTCCCATGTGGTGTGTCATGCAGTACTCACAACAAACTTTCAAGTCAGGAAGTGTTCCCACTGCTACTCCATTTTACAGATTGGAGAGTTGAGCTTCAGTGCTGAACTAACCTGGAGAAAGGGCTTCAGACCTGGTTTCTAGCCTTAGGTTTGAGGCAGGAGAGCCCTGGCATGCCACTAAGTGTCATAAGGCCCAGACATTCGCAGGACCTCAGATTTCTCTGGGCTGGATTCGAAGCCAGGAGCGACCTAGCCACGTTCCCCAGGACCAGGCAGCGCTCCTCCATCTTTCCTCCTGTGCTCATAGACCCTCAAAATTCCCTCATGTTCATTTATAATCTATCCTCTCTCCATTCCCATCCCTAGGTAACCACTCACCTGCTCTCTGTCACCACAGATTATTTTACATTTCCTAGAATTTTATACAAATGGAATCAAAAGTATGTATTTTTAGTTGGCTCTTGAGATTAGTCCACGTTGTTGCATGAATCAACAGCTCTTTCCTTTTTTGTTGAGCAATATTCCATTGCACGGATATATCACCGTCATTATTCTACTGTATGTGGCATATCATTTTTTTCTAGCTGTTTTGAAGGTGTTTTTCTTTATCTTTGTTTTTTTTTTAGCAGTTTACAGTATGTCTAGGTGTGGTTTTCATTGACCTTATCCTTTTGGTGATTTACAGAGCCTTTTGAATACATTAATTTACACCTTTCACCAAATTTGGGGAGCTTTAAGTCTTTATTTCATCAAGCATTTTTTCCTAGTCTGTTTCTCCTCTCCTGGGATTCCAATAACATATATGTTATATATATATATATATATTTTTTTTTTTTTTAATGTTCTCTCATAGGTCTCTTAATCTTTTCTCTCTGTTCAGATTGCACAATTTTTACTGATCTATCTTTAAGTTTACAGACTCTTTCCTCTTGACATCATCATTCTACTATTGAAATCATCCTGTGAAATTTTTTAATTTCGGATTTTGTTTTTTTCAGTCTCAACATTTCTGTTTGGTTCTTTTTTATAGTTTCTATTTCTCTGCTGAAAATATATACCTTTTTTTCATTTCAAATGTGTTTTCCTTGACCCTGTGGAACATATCTATAATAGCGTCTTTAAAGTCTTTGATGATTTCAACACATGGGTCACCTTGGGATTGGTATTTATTGTTTTTTCCCTTGAGAACTGGCCATGTTTTTCTGGTTCTTGGTATACTGGGTAATTTTAGATTGTCCTAGACATTTTGAATATCATTTTGTGTAAGCTTTGGGTCCTGTACATAATCTTCCGGATAAAGTTGATGTTTTTATTTTATTTTATTTTATTTTCCTTTTTCTTTTTCGTTTTTTGGGTTGGAGTCTCACTCTGTTGCCCAGGCTGGAGTGCAATGGCATGCTCACGGCCACCGCAGCCTCAACCTGCTGGGGGTGATCTTTCTGCCTCAGCCTTCCAAGTAGCTAGAACTACAGGCATGTACTACCACACCTGGCTAACTTTGTTATTTATTATAGAGAAGAGGTCTTGCCTTGTTGCCCAGGTTGGTCTTGAACCCATGAGCTCAGGCAATCCTCACATCTCAGCCTCCCAAAGTGCTGGGATTACAGGCATGAGCCATCACGCTCAGCTGATGTTTTTATTTTAGCAGGCAATTTAGTTAAGTTCAAGCTGCAATTTGTGTCTTTCCTGCTGTACACAGTGGTTCAAATCTCAGTTCTCTAAGCCTTTTCTGTATTGATTTGGGTCTGTCTCTTGCATGCATTATTTAGCAACTGTGTGCATTTAGTCACACAGAATTAGAGGACCACTTTTCTGGCTATCCACCTTGCTGGATTTCTCCACACTCCATTTCTCAGGGACTCCTGTCCTAGTTACTTTGAACAGAAAAATGATGTTTCCCCTAGAGTAGCCATCTTTCTGCCACTACTGCCTTGCTGTAGTGTAATTGGAGTCTGCCCTCTAGGCAGAGCTGAAAGAAGGAGACAGAAAAAGAGAGAGAGGTAAAGGGAAAGACAGAGGGGGAGGAGCAAGGCGGGGGACGGGAGAGGGAGAAAGCCTAAGAAAATACCCCCCTGCATGGGTCACTTGCCCATGTTCAAGTATGACTCTCCCTTACAATCTGTTTTTGTTTCTTTTATAGAGTTCTCAGGTAGTTGGTTTTTGCGTTTTGTTTAGCGTTTTGGGGATAGCAAGATAGCAAGTGGGAAAAAGGGGCTATAGTTATAGTGAGCTTACATTATCATGCTGTCGTTCTTGTTTTGCCCATTTCTTATACAGTTGTTTGTCTTATTGTTTTTTGTTTTTTGTTTTTTTTTTATATTTTATTTTATTTTATTATGTTATTGTGGGGTACAGTTAGGGGTTAGGCATACAAAAATATTTCGTTCAGGTACCCTTGTTGATAAGAGGTGTCTCCCCATCCTCAGATAGATACCCACCA
>CAUYQG010041046.1:0-19221 GCA_963574415.1 Tarsius wallacei | reverse complement strand
TTCCAGGTTCTTGCTATTGTGAACAATGCTGCGATAAACATACGTGTGCAGGTATCTTTTTTATAGTGATTTGAGTTCTTCAGGGTATATTCCCAGTAGGGGGATTGTGGGGTCATATGGGAGGTCAATATTTAGAGCTTTTAGGAATCGCCATACTGTTTTCCACAGAGGTTGCACTAGTTTGCACTCCCACCAACACTGTGGAAGTGTTCCCTTTTCGCCACACCCTCTCCAGCAACTGTTATTTTTTGAGTTATTGATAATTGCCATTCTGACTGGAGTTAGGTGGTATCTCAGTGTGGTTTTGATTTGTATCTCCCTGATGATTAGTGAGGTTGAACATTACCTCAATTTTTTAATTCATAAAGTGAGAGTGGCAGTTGTGGGCTTGAATGAGATAATAGATATGAAATTAAAACAAGGAATTGTTATTTATTTCTTAAAGGAAGTGGGAAATCTTATGGGAATTTCCTCATTTCAAAGAAGAGTTTTTAAAAATGTCTGTCCTCTAGAAAATTATTACCTTGTCTTATAAAACAAAAATGTCTGTAAATTGTAATGCAAAGCAGACTCTGTTTAGTAATATCATAAACAAAACTGCAAAGTGGTGTGGTAAATGAAGAGAAGAGACTACAATAGTTCTCATTTGAATGAGGATGTGAGGACCAAGTTCATCCAATCCTTTTCCACTTTTAATGATTAACGGTAGTCAATATCTGTCTGGGGTACCTGCACAACGCATATCTGTCAACAAGGGTACCTGCACAATGCATATTTGTATACCTAACTCTTAACTGTACCCCACAATTTTAAAATAAAAAATATGTTAAAAAAAAAAATAAAAATAATGATTATCTTCAGGTTTCAGATGACCTGCTGGTGTGTGCTCCTGCCTTAGGAAACAGGAAGACAGACTTGTTTTCTCTGGTAATCCTGTGGTCAGACCCCTTAGCCAACTACTGTCAGGTGCATCAGCTTGGGGATGATTATTCCAAACCAAAATTATTGTCTTTGGCAGAAGTAGTTTGGCATCCAAGTCTATAATTCTAAACTATATTCAAGAGATGATTTCATATTCTGTGGGAACACTTTGTGACTGGTTAATTCCAGCAGCAACCCAATTGGATGCAGGACTTGCTTAATAGTTAATGTCCTACTTTTAGAATGTTATGGCTTTTTTTGTGGTAGAGCTAGTCAGTCAGTAATTCCCACCCTCTAAATCTTCTGGATAGAGTCATCTCTTCTGTGTTTTCGTGCTGCATGCTGAGGCTTTAATTAAATAATTAAAGCATTCAAACTTGTCTAAGGCTGTTTTGGGGAAAGGTCTTAGCCCCTTAACATTTTATACAAAAGCATGTAAAGATGACATGGCTCTAGACACTACAAGTTTATTAATTTTTTTTTTAAACCACAGCTTCCACAATGTGTTTTTTTTTTTTTTTAAAGCAGGTGAGTCTTCTTTCAACATCTCTGCTTTCTCATGCATCAGATACTGTACAGAAATGTTAGTTGTATTTTGTCTAGGTTGATGAAAAAAGCCATACTGTGTAAAATATTTAAAGATGTTTATCCTGAGTCAGATATGAGTTACCACGGCCCGAAATACAGTCTCAAGAGGCCCTGAGAGCCTGTGCCCAAGGTGGTTGGGTTACAGCATGATTTTATACATTTTAGGAAGACCGAGGTTATAGGCAAAGACGTAAATTAAAATATGTAAGGTATATCTTGGACATTTCAAAGCGGGTGATGGGGTGGGAGCAGCACACAGGTGGATTCCAAGATTCTCTGATTGGTATTTGGTTGAAAGATTTAAACTTTGTCTAAAGAATTTGAAGTCAGTAGAAAGAAATGCTTGAGTTAAGATGTGAGGGGTTGTAGGAGTCAAGGTTCTTGTTACGTAGATGAAGCCTCTGAGTAGCAGGCTTAAGTAGTTGGCTTCAGAGAGGATAGATGGTAAATATTTTGGAGCTTAAAAGATATCAGACTCTTAGTTAAGTCTCTCCTGGGCCTGGGAAAGATCTAGGGAAGAAGATTCTCTATAGATACAAATTTTCCTAAGATACAGCATTGCCTAGGGCCACCTCCAAAATATGTCAAAGAAATATTTTGGGAGTAAAATATCTTTATTTCTTTACTGCCTGCTATCTGTCATGTGGTGCTGTCCCAGAGCCAGGTTGGAATTTGATATCTCATTGTCACAGTCTGTTTTGTCAGTTTTATGGTCTCTATTTTAATGTTAATGCTAGTCAGTTGTGTCTAAACTCCAAAAAGGGTGGTAATGATGAGGCATGTCTGACCTCTTTTCCCATTATGGCCTGGAATTTAGTTTTTCAGGTTTCTTTTGGCCTAGAGAGGGTATGTTCAGTCACTTGAGGGGCTTGGAACTTATTTTTAGTTTGTCTTTGCTGTGTGTTTGAGTTCATGGATTTTCAAGTGGACTTACCTAAGAGAAAAATAATCCCTGTTTCCTCTAAGTTACTTATTTAGCAACATTGACCTCATTATGTACCTGACATTGTATTAGGTCCTGGGAGTAAATATTACTAAGATGTGGTCCTGCTAGAGAGGAACTCACATCTGAGTGCATATGGAACCCAGATAACATCTTGAGGTCACTCAGTTCCTTAAGATCTAGATAAGACTGGCCTTGAACCCCTATTTCACTTCCTGTGGAAAATTCAATGTCATTTATAATCTTCTTATAAATTCCTAAGAGTTCTATGTTCTTGGGGCCACCTCTGGCTCTGACTTTATATTTTAGTACCTCTGCATTCTTATTTTTCAGTTTCTATACTTAGAAGTTTCTCCTTTTTTTCCCTTTTCTTAATTTGACCCCTTCCAAATTAGTGATGGTTTGTGAGTCACCAGTGAAAGGTTAATAAGTACACCACATGGCAAACCATTTATTTATTTATTTATTTTTGAGTTGGAGTCTCACTCTATCACCCAGACGAGTGCAATGGCTGCTACCGGCCACTGCAGCCTCGACCTGCTGGGCTCCAGTGATCCTTCCCCCTCAACCTTCCGAGTAGCTGGAATTACAGGCACGTGCTACTACGCCCAGCTGATTTTTTTTTGATTTATTGTAGAGACGAGGTCTCACCAAGTTGCGTGGGTGGGTCTCGATCCCACGGGCTCAAGCAATCCACTCACCTCGGCCTCCCAAAGCATTGGGATTACAGGCTGAGCCACCCGAGCCTGGCAACCATTTAAATGTGCATTTTAGGCCTTCTGTTGAGTCGCTTCAGCAACCCTGTCACGTTGTTATGTTCCTGCAATCCCAGCCTTTTTCCATTGGCTAGATCCCCTTTCTGTCTCTGTGTCTTCTTCCTGCATTGGCTTTAATCCTGTCAGCTCCCTACAAAATATATCTGGAGTCTAACTAATATAATCTACCACCATCTTCCACCTAAATTTTTGCAGTAGTCTTGTAACTCCTCCCACAGGTTATTTTGAATATAATCAGATATAATCCTTTTATTTTTATTTATTTTATTTTTATTTTAGAGTTGTGGGGTATATGTAAGGATTTACTCTATAAGCAAATTACATAGTAAATTCCATGCAGGTGTGGATTGGGCTTCTAGTGGGCCCTCTCTCGCTGATAGTGGGCTGTAGACATTAAACTGTACAAACTGTACAGTTAAGAAGTAAAAGGTATTTGTATAAGATGTAGTGTTTTTGCATTTATTATTTGATATGTTGACAGAAAGAAAGGAAGAGAAATAGAATTTGCTCACATCACCATTTACTCAGGCAACAGCAGACAACTATTCAATAGATTGGCAATGAATGTTCTCTCCTTTTCCAGCTTAACTCTATTTATTTTATTTAATTTATTTATTTATTTTTGAGTCTGTATCTTACTCTGTCGCCCGGACTGGAGTGCAGTGGCACGCTCATGTCCACCACAGCCTCGATCTGCTGTGCTCAGGTGATCCTTCCACCTTCTAATAGCTGGAACCACAGATGCGCACCACCACGCCTGGCTAATTTTTTTGATTTATTTTAGAGATGAGGTCTCACCAAGTTGCTCAGGCTGTCCTCAAACCCATGGGCTCAGGCAATTCTCTTGTCTCCACCTCTCAAAGTGCTGAGATTACAGATGTGAGCCACCACGCACAGCTTGTATTTATAATTACATTGTATGTAACTAGACATTACCTAATCCTTCTTAACTTTATTTACTATCAAAGAAAGAAAGTACCTTTTCCAAGTCTAAAATTGTTATGTGGCATCTAACTGTTCTCGTAGAGTACTATATTACCAAAAACCAAACAAACAAACAAACAAACAAACTTCCACAAGACCATTATGCTAGTCTCCCTCTGAATGAGATTTATTTTTTATGTATTTATTTATTTTTGAGTTGGAGTCTCACTCTGTCACCCAGACTGGAGTGCACTGGCCACTCCTGGCCACTGCAGCCTCGACCTGCTGGGCTCCGGCGATCCTTCCGCCTCAGCCTTCCAAGTAACTGGAACTACAGGCGCGCGCTACCACGCCCGGCTAATTTTTTTGATTTATTGTAGAGATGAGGTCTTACCAAGTTGCCCAGGTGGGTCTCAAACCCGCGGGCTCAGGCAATCCACTCACCTCGGCCTCCCAAAGCGCTGGATTGTAGGCTGAGCCACCAAGCCCGGCCTGAATGAGATTTAAAATGTACTATCCAAAGCCAAAATGTGGTAGTTATAGATAGATTTATTTATGGAGATAGTTTGTAGCTCAGGAGAAGGCTGTACATTTTTTTTTTTTTAGTTGCTCAGGCCAGAGTGCAGTGGCATAATCACGGCTACTGCAGCCTTGACCTGCAGCCTTCCAAGTAGCTGGGACTATAGGTGTGTGCTACTATGCCTAGCTAATTTTTTGATTTATTGTAGAGACGAGATCTTACCATGTTTCTCAAGCTGGTCTCAAAGACTTGGGCTCAGGCAATCCTTTCTCCTTGCCCTCCCAAAGTGCTGGGATTTCAGATGTAAGCCACCATGCCTGGCCTAAAATTCTTAAGTACTATTGTACAAGCATCTAATAAAGACATAGGGAATGTATTTTGAGGACTGAAAAGTATTCCAGCGAACATTTTTCATTAAGGGACTTAGAGTCATTGATTTTTATATTTTTCTTGATATGTATATAATGGAGTACTACTTGCATGTGGAAGAGGAAAAGGAAGGAGTGAAATGCATTAAGAAACACCTGCTTATCCCATAGAGACTGGAATGTCCTGGGAATGGGCAACAACCACATAAGATGAGGGTGAGATGGGGTATGGTTAGAAAATCTATAAAATGTTTTTTGACCACAAGACCACACACTGTCAGCCGTCTAATCCCTTGCAGGAGACTCTTTCTCTGGGAAAACCTGGATCAGAGAGGCCACAGACCTGGGAACTCCACTTAGGAGAGTGCGGGTGAGGTGCCGTATGAAAGTAAATGTCGCCGGGCTCGGTGGCTCAGCCTGTAATCCCAGTGCTTTGGGAGGCTGAGGTGAGTGGATTGCCTGAGCCCGTGGGTTCGAGACCCACCTGGGTAACTTGGCGAAACCTCATCTCTACAATAAATCAAAAATTAGCCGGGCATGGTAGCACGCACCTGTAGTTCCGGCTACTCGGAAGGCTGAGGCGGAAGGATCGCCGGAGCCCAGCAGGTCGAGGCTGCGGTGGCCAGGAGCGGCCACTGCACTCCAGTCTGGGTAACAGAGTGAGACTCCAACTCAAAGAAAAAAAAAAAAAAAGAAAGTAAATGTCCTAAAATAAAAATGGCATACTGGTGGTGGATTTCTTTCTTTCTTTTTTTGAGTTGGAGTCTCACTCTGTTGCCCAGGCTGGAGTGCAGTGCGCATGCTCACGGCCATGCAGCCTCAACCTACTGGGCTCAGCCTTCCAAGTAGTTGGAACTACAGGCATGTGCCACCATACCCAGCTAATTTTTGATTTATTGTAGAGATGAGGTCTTGCCAAATTGTCCAGGCTGGTCTTGAACCCATGGGCTCAGGCAGTTCTCTCACCTTGGCCTCCCCAAATGATGGGATTATAGGCGTGAGCCACTGTGCCCAGCCTGATGGTGGATTTCTAGCTTCGCTTCCCTGTCAGTTTCCTGAAAGTTAGTAGTCAGGTTTATATCTCTGATATAATGATTCTCTAATTTCTAGTCTAGGAGTTAGAGAATCATTTTTTACTAATATTTGCATTTACCACTGGGAGATTAAGTGGGCTGGCCACCCTAAAGTGAATCCCACAAGTCTATAGCTCTATCTATAAAAATAGAACTTTTACTCTGTGTTGTAGTGACTTATTCTCGAGTGTGAACTAACAATTTAGGATTACCTGACATTTGAGGGAAGCATATTATACGAAGTAATTTTTAGTGTGCTTTCCTTAAGGGCTGACAATTAATGAAAACTCAATACTACATTATTTTGTTTGTGATGTCAACAAATGGAGTCTGTGGAAAGGGAAGCAAAAACTTGGGAAGTATCTCTAAATCCCAAATTGGGTATGAAAGTTTCTATAGATAAGGTCCTATTTTACTATTAGTATTAAACACTCACCATTGAAGTTATTTCATATATTTCCTTGATCATTTATTTTCTCTAGCACAAGGTTCACAGACTTGTCAAGGGCCAGGTAGTAAAAATAAGCTTTGTGGGTCATACAGTCTTGGTCACACTTACTCCATTCTACCATTGTAAAGCAAAAACATTCTGTGACGTCATGTAAACAAATGGACATGGCTATTTTCCAGTACAGCTTTATTTACAAAAACAGACTGTGGGTCCACTTTGACCTGCTGGTTGTAGTTTGCTGATTCGTGATTTAGTCCATATAGTAGAGTATTAGATCTATGAGAACAGGTACATGATAATAGTTGTACTGTGATTCAGTGCCTACAATGTTTTCAATATATAATCTTTGAATGATTAAGAATCTGTACCACACTCTCTAGGATGTTCTGGGCTTCCTGACTGACAGTAGCTACTCACTGTCTGCTTTCTAAAGCCAAAAATGCTTCATGCTAATGAGAACTTTAGAATATAACCAACGTATAAGCCAAAGACTACAAGTACTGTGTTCCAGAGAATGTGTTGTAAAGGACTGCTCTCTGGTAAGGAAAGGATTCCTCCTCCTCCTGACATGTAGAATGTGGAAACAATTTGGCAAATAAAAACATGTAGGTAATTGCTGAACCACTGCTAGAATCCAGACTCTCTGGAATACTACTCAGGACTTTTTTTTTTTTTTTGAGGCATAATCTCACTGTGTCACCCAGGATGGAGTGCAATGGCACACTCATGGCCACTGCAACCTTGACCTGCTGGGCTCAAGTGATCCTTCCACCTTAGCCTTCCAAGTAGCTGGAACTACAGGCATGTACCACCACACCAAGCTAATTTTTTGATTTATTGTAGAGATGAAGTCTCGCCAAGTTGCCTAGGCTGTTCTCGAACCCGAGGGGTCGGGCAATCCTCTCACCTCGGCCTCCCAAAGTGCTGGGATTACAGGCATGAGCCCCTGTACCCACTCAGCCAGGACTTTTTAGCTATTACAGTTTTGTCATTTACAATATTTTGTTGTTAGATTTTTAAACTGCGTTCACAAATAGTATTTTGTGGCTTTGCTTTATCTATTGAAGACAAAAGCATTCAAAGAAGAATCCTTGAAACAATAATTTTAACAGTTAATGGAATTGTTTTATGGACCTTTATGATCAGTATTACTTCTGTTTTGCAGTAAACCTATGATGGACTTGTTGATATTCCTCTGTGCACAGTATCATTTGAATCCATCAAGTTACACAATTGATCTGCTGTCAGCTGAAAAGAGCCACATTAAATTTAAGCCAAATACACCAATAGGAATGTTGGAGGTAGAGAAGGTAATTTTAAAGCCAAAAATTTTGGATAAGAGAAAACCTACACCGATAATACCAGAGGTAAGAATTCCATTACAGATTTTGATGTCTTATGGATAAAATATTAAGTTGATTTTTCAATCATTATCAGCGACTCATTATGAGTCGGAGTCTCACTCTGTCACCCAGGCTGGATAAAATATTAAGTTGATTTTTTCAGTCATTATTAACAACTCATTATAAATGATATAAAAATTGACTTTTCTGGTCCAATTTGATATGAACATGGCTATCATGTTTTCTTAGGTCACTTTGTTTAGGATTTAGTTGATTATTGATCCTTGGATCAAATAGAATTTGGGAACTACTTTAGATTTTAAATGTTCTAAAGTGATCAATATAACTATTTAAGAGTCTGACAATTATGAATGATCTGTATTTTAAGCTCTTTTATTTTTTATTTATTTTATTTTATTTTTTGAGCTGGAGTCTCACTCTGTCACCCAGACTGGAGTACAGTGTTACACTCATGGCCACCGCAGCTTTGACCTGCTGGGCTCAGGCAATCCTACCTCTTCAGCCTTCCAAACAGCTGGAACTACAGGCACATGCCACCACTTCTGGCTAATTTTTTAATTTTTTTAAAAAATGTTTTTATTGCAGAGACAGGGTCTCACCAAGTTACCCAGTCTGGTCTTGAATCCCTGGATTCAAGCAATCCTCTTGCCTCTGCTTCCCAAAGAGCTGGGATTACAGGCGTGAACCACTGCTCCCAGCAGCTACTCTTTTAAAAGTATTTTATATTTAGAATCTTTTAATGAAAATTCATGTAAGATTTCCCCGACCTGCTGGGCTCCAGCGATCCTTCCGCCTCAACCTTCCAAGTAGCCGGAACTACAGGCACGCGCTACCATGCCCTGCTAATTTTTGATTTATTGTAGAGATGAGGTCTTGCCAAATTGCGCAGGCAGGTCTCGAACCTGCGGGCTCAGGCAATCCACTCACCTCAGCCTCCCAAAGCGTGGGATTACAGGCTGAGCCACCAAGCCCGGCTTCCATTTTCTTTAAAGTGTGAATTTTAAGCAAACATTTTTAACCACATTGATTTTAATATCATCAGTTCTTATCAATACAGTTGTTCTCCTGCTATAAGTAATAGGATAGAGGTTTCTGGGTTTCAGGAAATACTCTTTCATTATGAACATCAACCATTTTTTACTTGGTAAAATGTATAAAAGTTTGTATATGAAATTCATAGTTTGCATGTGATTTGAATACATATATTTTTGCATTTTCTTCATATTGTTATGAAGTTTTTTAATAATAAAGATAAGTTTTTAAATAATATTAAAACACGTTTGTTCTCTGTAATATGTGATTGAATACTAAACACTCGGATATGGGCTGCTTTCCTTCTAGCTATATATTCATCACATATTCATTCTATTTTTCTAGATGGAAATAGTAATATGCTATAGCATAGGATTATACATGGGGATCTGCAAACTATAAATTTCACTTAGTATGGATACATGTTGATAAGTTCCATTTATATACTGGGTTTATTGAGTTATATAAAAATGAGATGCTTAAAATCTTCCTAATTTTTAAAAATTATTAGCATAGATATCTAAATAAGGGAGGTTTTAGTATTCTTTACTAAAATATTAAAACTAGCCAAAGTAGTAATATTAATAATAGCAAAAGCTAATCACAATAGCTAATATTCATTTACTGATGGACTGTGTGCCAGACTCTGCTAAACTCGTTATATGAATTTCTTGTTTATCATATTTCCTATAGAAACAAAAATTTTAGTGGTCCAACAACCAAAATAGCCCTTGTTTCATTGAAGCAACCACAATCCATTTGAAAGATAAATATTTCCCAAATAAGGGATATATAAAACATGTATAATTTTGTATTATACTATATATTTATTTGCTAATTTTGAAGTAAATTTTTTAAGGAACATAGTAATAAACATCAGTAGTACTAGATACAAGGCTATTTTTCTTTTAAGTTAATCTACTTAACATTTTACTATAGAAGGCTTGTAAACTTAATCTAGATTATTTAATACACAAACTATTTGTTTCTAAGAGTTTGCTTTGGATTTAGGAAGCAACACTGATTAAAAAGAGAATTTTACACCAAAATTGGGAAGTAGTGTTTATTGTCTGAAAATATATAATTGTAGATTACTTTATTATTCTAACCATCATTGTAGAAAGTTTATTTAAATAAATAAATTATGGTATAATTATGACTTTATGTTTCAGAAAACTGTGAGAGTAGTGATCAATTTTAAGAAAACACAGAAGACAATAGTAAGAGTTAGCCCACATGCGTCACTTCAAGAACTTGCTCCTATTATCTGTAGCAAATGTGAGTTTGATCCATTACATACACTGTTGCTGAAAGATTACCAATCTCAGGAGCCCCTCGACCTGACAAAATCTCTTAATGACCTGGGACTAAGAGAATTATATGCCATGGATGTCAACAGAGGTAAGATTTTTGTCTTATTTACTTAAAAGGATGTGTATATGTGTGTATTGTGTTTATGTATAGGTGTTGTCAAGTTCATAATGGCAGTTAATGGGATCCTGTAGATAAAAGTAATTATATGACATTCAGGATAGGAAAATAAAATGAAATGTAAATAAATATAAATCAAGTTAAAATAAAATTTAACTTCACTTATTGAAATTGGAATGAAAACTTGTCTCTTTAACTCTCATACACAGTTTATATTTTTCTATCTACTGCAATTTTTTTTGGTAGAATTAAACTTAATTCCCTGTGGTTTTGAGGCTTCAACAGAAAATAAAAGTTTCCATGTAAATTAATTGTTCTAATCAAGTGTGAATTACTATAAACTCACTATGATTTTGTCTGAGCCTTAATTGTCATTCATGTTTGGAAATTTTTCCCTAAGGTCAGCCCCCAAAATAAGCTAGCTTATAAAATGAATCACTCTAACTCCCCAAACTTTTGAAATAGCTTCCAGTTTTAATCTGTAGAAATAATGTAATAAAATTTGGGGATCTTAGGTAATGTTGGTTTGTATGGTGTCTAATAGACAGATTAAAGAATATTTACTCAGCATGAATCTGTTTTACTAGGAGAAATAAAAGTTTAGTGAAGGAGATGATTATTTACATATTCTGTGCATAGAGAATTTCAAACTTTATCCTGAGGTTGTGGCTTTATATAATCTATAGACAACTTTTTCAACTCAGTGATGTTTTACACTTGAACAAACATCATCTTCACAGTCAATTTACCCTCTTTTATACCCCCTCCTTCTGTAGCCACTTCTGTTACTGCCTTCAGTAAGTCATCTTTACAAGGTAAGACATGAATTGATAGAAACAAATTATAACATGAAATTGGGTAAATTGAAAATAAGCTTCTAATTTTGCCTATTTTCTTAACATTACTAATATGTACATTCTGTAAGAGATTTTGACTTAGCAAATATTTAGTTTTATTTTCTAAAAAAATTATAGATTCCCCCCTTGATTTCTGAGTTTAATTATAATAGTTTCTTTTCAATAAATATTTCAAAATTGTATCATCCTATTGGTGTGAGAAAAAATATTCCTTACTCTCATACAAGAAAAAATGATTTTTCTAGGATGTTTTTTGGGTACAAATGCTAATAGTTCGGTGGTACCATGAGAACATCTCAGATTATTTCTACTGATGACAATAATTCAGAAGAATAATATAATATTCATCATATGGAATTTTGTGCCCATTAATTTTGTGAATATTTGGAACTACATGCTTATGCTAAAATTAGCTTTTATGCCATGTAAAGGTGCTTTATATAATACGTAAAAAAACTCCCTTTACATGAAATTTCTGAAGGGAAATAAATACATTTTAGTAGTGGTTACCTTTAGGTGGTAAGGTTGTAAGTGAATTTTTTCATATTTCTTTTCTTTATACTACAGAATTTTATAATGGGCATGTTACTTTCATTGAGAAGAACTTTATTAAAATTTTCCAATAGAATAAATTCTGAAAGTCTTTTTTTCCCATTAAGAAAAGATAGGCTTAAATAATTGATTAACATGCTAACTCATTTGCGACTGCTGACATGAATTTACGTCATTCCAAATTCTGTTCCTGGTTGCCGCTGACGTGAACTTACATCTTGCAAGTTTCTTCTGAATGCTGCAACGTTGTCATATGTATATGTTATTATATTTTGCTTGAAAATGAATAGTCAGCCACAAAGAGAGAAAGTCAATTGAGTTAATTATCTGATATCAATTGCACAATGTTATTGATTTAGGTAGTTGATAAAAATTGCAAGTTGGTCATTATTTTGTTGTGATTAGTGTTGTATACTTGTATTTTGATATTTCAGGGATTTCATACTTGAACATTAAAAATAATTAACTATAATTATGGAAAATGAAGAAATATATGCTGATGAGATTTCTGAGGTCGAAGGTGAATTCAGTGAACTTATTAGTGATAGTGAGACAGTGATGTAACGATGCAATGTAAATGAAGACATATAACACAGATAATCTATCTATGACAGTGAATCTAGTACTGGTGAGAATGAATCAGATATTGAGTGGACAAAATATGATTCAAAAAGAAACTTAGAAGTATTTATTGGTAATCCAGGTGTCAAGGTATTTCCCAATGATCCTCAAAGTATAAGTGAAGTTGTCGGACTATTTATTGGAGATGATTTTATAGAAATGATTGCAGTGGAATCGTACTAATAGCTATTATGATCTGATGTACCACAGATATAATGTCCCAAGAAATAAAAAAGTGGAGCAATACTACCGTGTCCAAGATGAAAAAATTTCTATCATTAAATATTTTGATGGGACAAATGAAGAAAACCACAATACATGATTATTGGTCAGCACGTCCAACAATTACAATGCCTCTCTTTTCAAAAATAATGACATGAAATAGATACCTACAATTTTTGCGGTCTTTGCATTTTTTCCAATAATGCAGAAATATAGTCAATTCAAGCAGATTATGCAAAATCGAACCCGTAAGAGATTGTGTTTTAAATAAGTTCAACACCGTGTAGACACCTGAACAAGAACTTCCCTTGGATGAATCCATGATACCTCATCGCAGAAGACTGTCTTTTCAGGTTTATAATCCAAATAAAAATACAAAATATGGAATGCTAGTCAGAGTGGTGTCTGAGGCAAATACTGGATATGTCTGCAACTTTCAGCTGTATTGTGAAAAAGGTGACAATTTAGAAAAGACCATTTTACTTGTGCTTATTGACAGAAGTTTGCGGCAACCAGCTTCAGAATTTTTTAATTTTTACCCACTCTCAGTATTAGGCAAGTGAAAATTTTGCCTGTCACTAATGTGTTAATTGCCACCCTACTAAAAAAAAAAAAAAATTACTCTGTGCATTATGTGTTTTTAGAATCTTCTTTCTTTACCACTTCTAGTTTTTCCAAAGCATACTGATCCTCTCACCCTGGAAGTAGATTAATAATCACATAAGTAGTAGTGATTATTATTGTAATATATAATAGTGACTATTTATTATTGGTGGCTATCATATTATAATGATTATTTTTATTATTGGTAGCTATCATGAAAACTAGCCTAATCAAAGTAGTTGTATATTTTTATCATTTTTTTTTTTTTTTGAGTCAGAGTCTCACTCTGTTCCCCAGGCTGGAGTACAATGGCATGCTCATGGCCCCTGCAGCCACATCCTGCTGGCCTCAGGCAATCCTTCCTCCTCAGCCTTCCAAGTAGCTGGAACTATAGGCTTGTGCCACCATGCCCAGCTAATTTTTTTGATTTATTAGTAGACGGTGAGGTCTTGGCAAGTGGCCCAGGCTTGTCTCAAACCCCTGGGCTCAGGCATTCCTCTCATGTTCACCTCCCAAAAAGTTGGGATTACAGGCATGAGCCACCATGCCCTGTTAATTCTTATCATCTTAAAGTATATACTAAGAATTAGGAGACAGACTTTTTAATTCTGACACTACATTAACTGTCAAGCTAATTTGGCAAGCTGATAGAAGAAATACCTTTATCTGTCTGGATCTCACCTTCTGCTTCTATAATAAAAGTAAAGAGATTAGAAAAAGTAGTCTCTGTGAGTCTCTCCAGCAGCAACATTTTGTTACTTGTACTTGGCTTTTGCTCCTAACTATGCCACGCTTCTACATACATAACCCTATGCAAATTCTAGAATCTTTTTGGCCTTATTTTGAGGATGTTGGATCCATTTATTTCTAATATACCTTCCAGCCATAAAGCATGTGGCTTTTTCAGAGTATTATATGTTGTGGACGGAACCTTAAGAGGGTAGAATAGTAAAATGAAGAAAGCTCCTTTACAGTGTCAGAATCTACAATGTCAATCCAAATGCTGGAAATGCCCTCACCTCCTTATTTTGTCTGATATTATCAGAAGGCTTAAAACTTTGAGTACAATTACTTTTAGCCTCCCTTCTAGAAACAGGAAAACTACAATTTGAGTTGCTTTTCTAAGTAAGCTCAAGCCGTCACTTGTCTTTTAGTGTTTAACTCTGACTTGCTGTAATCCTTGACATAGAACTTTAAGTGAAGACCTAGGGGTTAATAGTGTGGAGGATGACCAGACACCTGGAAATGGCTTTACCAAAAATAACCATATGAAATATTCTGGTTATATAGTATTAGACAACCATGCACATTTTCTGTTTACTGTTCTTACTAGTTTCTTTTTTAAATTTTTTTGAGTTGGGATCTCACTCTGTTGCCCAAGCAGGAGTGCAGTGGTACAATCCCAATTTACCACAGCCTCAACCTCCTGGGTTCAGACAATTCTTCCACCTCAGCCTCCTGAGTACCTTGGACTACAGGTGTGAACCACCATGCCCAGCTAGTTATAGTGATGAGGTCTTGCTATTTTGCCTAGGATCGTCTGGAATTCCTGAGCTCAAGCAGTCCTCCTTACTTAGCCTCCCAAAGTGCTGGGATTACAGGTGTGAACCACTGTACCTGGCCTTGTTTTTACAGAATTTAATTGGATATCTGCATTCGATAAGTGGTAGATTTTATCTTAAAATGAAATAGTAGCAAGCCGGGCTCGGTGGCTCAGCCTGTAATCCCACACTTTGGGAGGCCGAGGTGAGTGAATTGCCTGAGCCCGTGGGTTCGAGACCTGCCTGGGCAACTTGGCGAGACCTCATCTCTACAATAAATCAAAAAAATTAGCTGGGTGTGGTAGCGCGCGCCTGTAGTTCCGGCTACTTGGAAGGCTGAGGCAGAAGGGTTGCTGGAGCCCAGCAGGTTGAGGCTGCAGTGGCCGGGAGCGGCCACTGCACTCATCTGGGCGACAGAGTGAGAGTCCAACTCAAAGAAAAAAAAAAAAAAGAAAGAAATAGTAGCAAATCCAAAAAAATTATGGGTATTATCATCTTTATATGGATACTAGTTTTAGTTCTACCATTTAATGTCTATGTGTCTTTGTACAAGTTATTAAAACTCTCTGGTCATCAGTTCCTCAGATGTGTAATGAAGTGAAACCACTGCTTTCATTTCTTCATATCCAGCAGGCTAAATGCTAGCATCCTCCAATGAGAAAAAAGAGTTCAGAGTGATAACTGTGATACCTCCTTTACAGGGTTGTTCTAAAAAATATTTTAGAGCCAGGCTCGGTGGCTCAGCCTGTAATCCCAGCGCTTTGGGAAGCTAAGTGGATTGCCTGAGCCCATGGGTTCGAGACCCGCCTGGGCAAGCGAGACCTCATCTCTACAATAAATCAAAAAATTAGCCAGGCGTGGTAGCGCTCCTGTAGTTCCAGCTACTTGGAAGGCTGAGGCGGAAGGATTGCCAGAGCCCAGCAGGTCGAGGCTGCGGTGGCCGGGAGCGGCCACTGCACTCCAGTCTGGGCGACAGAGTGAGACTCCAATGCAAAAAAAAAATAAAAATAAAAAATAAAAAATATTTTAGGCATGTTTTTGAGAACAGTCTTTTTTTTTTGAGTTGGAGTCTTACTCTGTCCCCCAGGCTGGAGTGCAGTGGCACAGTCATGGCTACTGCAGCCTCAACCTACTGGGCTCATGCAATCCTACCACCCCAGCCTTCCAAGTAACTGGAACTACAGGCACACACACCCAGCTAATTTTTTTTTTTTATGTGTTGTGGAGACAAGCTCTTGCCAAGTTGCCCAGGCTGGTCTCAAACACCTGTGCTCAGGCAGCAGTCTTTGTGTCTCCACCTCCCAAAGTGCAGGGATTGTAGGAGTGAGTCACTGTGCCCAGCTTGAAAAACATTTTTAACCAAAAAGTGCTGGTGCGTGTTTATTATTAGTTGTTAGCATTGTAAAGCTTATTGTGCAGAATATGTGCTGCTTATTTAATACTTAATCCTCAGATTTAAAAATTTTGACATGTGAAATATAGTTTTCTTTTCATATATTATTGAGGCATGTTGCAATAATGTATTTATCGGTGTTCTCTGGCTTTGCTTTCCTGAAGTACCTGCTACTTTGTCATAATTTATTTTGTTTTTTAAAACATTTATTTTAAATAAAAGCCATTTAAGACTATACTTTATATTGAAGTTCTACTTTAGTTGTGGCTTATAAATTTTTATGATACACAGTCCTTTATTTCAAATATTATTGAAATTATATGGTGATTTACCATAAAATCCACGTTTCTTTGTAAAAGATATATTTTTTTAATTTTACAGATTTCTTTTACAGAGTTTCTGACATTAAGAACTTTACTGATTGTATACTGTGATGTCATTTAATGTTTCTTTGTCACCTCTATTTGCTATAAATTGATTGTTAAAACTAGAGAGCTGGTCAGCTTTTGGTGCAATATTTTTGTCAGGAATACTTCCTAGGTGGTATTGTGTACTTCCATTAGCAAACAAGTAATGACAAATTATTCTTTTTGATGTTAGTCATTGATGATCATTGCTTATATTTTAGTCAATTAGGAGTTGAAAAATGGGAATAGTCTATTGCAAACATTAATTATTAGCTGAGATATTTCTAGAAAAACAAACTTCCCCATGTCAGCTATTTGACTACCTCAGTAGAATTCATTCAGAAAGGACAGGATGAAAGTTTGATTCTTTTTCTTCATCAGTTTTTAAAATAATGGACTGGTTCTCTAACCTTAATCAAAGGTGAACAATGAGAATGAGTTATTTTTTGGTATCATTATGCATGCATAGAATTAAGTGTGTGATTTGTTTCAATTTATTGTGTCACTCTTAAGATGCTCAAATTGTCCTGATTTTTGACGGTAGAAACAGTGTGATTCATGAGACATTTTAATGCAACTCTAGTAGACTTTGATAGGTTTCTTTCTGGTATGACTGGAAGTTCCAAGTTCATCTTGTACATTCCTTAATACAAAGAATCAACTTCTCAAGTACTCATAGTTCCTTGTCATGGGAAATGAAATTTAGAGACAATTTGGACCAGGGTGGCTCAGCACTACTGTATTTGTCATTATTTGTAAGCTCTTTCAGTTGACATTAGCAGATACTCTTTGGAAAGTTTTAAAGAATGTGACATACACAACCTTGAGATTTGACATTTGCCACTGTAATTAAAGTGGGATTTCTTGATTTCAGCACGGTTAACATTTGGGACCAGATAATTCTTTGTTGTTAGGGGCTGTTGTGTGCATTGTGCTGCATTTAGCATCATCACTGGTCTATACCCGGTAAATGCCAGCAGCGGCACATTTTCCCACCTCCATCCCCAGTTACAACAGCCAAAGTTGTCCCCAGACATTGTCAAATGTCCTCTAGGGGGCAAAATTGCCCCCAGTCAAGACCCACTATATTAAAGAAATAATATTTATGACACACTTAACAAAGTACTACACAATTATATTAACTCAAGTTTTGAAGAATAAAATAATTCATGATAGTTTAGCTCTGAGACAAAATTAAAATCAAAATAAACATAGGGACACACTGTGTGGTAGCAACTTCATATCTCATTTAATCTAAAGTGTCCTTTTAATGTTTACTTCTGAACAGTTAATAATTGTGTGTAGAGTATAGACTTTGAGGCACAAAGAATTGACTTTGTGTTCTAGATCTGTCCTTTCCTGATTGTTGGCCTTGATTATGTATCTTAGTTTTTTGTTGTTGTTTTTTTTTTTTAAATCTTCAGTTTCCTCTGCTGTGAAATAGGAACAACATTTGCTTGTTGCTTTGAGACTACAATAAAATTTAAGGTTCTTAGCAGAGTGCCTGGTTCATAGACTGTAATTAGTAGCTTTTATCACCAGGTACGTTTTTAAAGGGAAAGTGAGAGAAGGAAAGCTTGGAAGTAAATATTCAACCTCAGGTACAAAAGTAAATGCTTTTCTTCTATTTTAGAGTCCTGCCAAATATCACAAAACCTAGACATTATGAAGGAGAAAGAAAATAAAGGCTTTTTCAGTTTTTTTCAACGAAGTAAGAAAAAGCGGGACCAAGTAAGTATTTTCTTATGTAGCATTTATAAGATTCTTCCATTTTTTAAAATTATAGGTGTTTTTTAATCTTGAAATTACATATCAATTTTGCTTTTTTATTCTTTATTAGACTGCAAGTGCCCCTGCAACCCCTCTAGTAAATAAGCACCGGCCAACTTTTATGAGGTCCAATACCATTTCCAAACCATATATTTCAAACACCCTGCCCTCAGATGCACCCAAGAAGAGGCGGGCTCCGTTGCCTCCGATGTCGGCATCTCAGAGCGCCCCCCAGGACCTTGGACATATCCAGGAGAGGCCAGTTTCTTGTGTAATGAAATCTGTGAGTGTGGATGAAACAGATAAGGTACATGGTTTTGGTTTTGGCTTTGTTTTAGGATGAGACAAGGGAACATCTATTTTTTTTCTTTTCTGACTTATCTTTTCCACATAGACTGCTAAGAAGTAGTCCTGCAACAGTTAGTAATTAGTAACACAGTTACTAATATGTAGTAAGATGAATAACTAGCTGTAAAATTGATACTGGAGATAGATCCTGTATATATGTGGTTCTGTGATGCAGTAAAGAATAAATGTCCATTTTAAGTGACTTTCATATTCAGGCAAATAAAATATTCAAAAATCTAAAGTCCTGGTTAGTACTAAGCCCCAACCAGGGGCTATTGCTTGATGCATGTATTAAGAATGGAAATATAATACTTATTTTTGAAAATATATATATATATCTTTTTTTTTTTTTTGAGTTGGAGTCTCACTCTGTCACCCAGACTGGAGTGCAGTGGCCGCTGCAGCCCAGACCTGCTGGGCTCCGCCGATCCTTCCGCCTCAGCCTTCCAAGTAGCTGGAACTACGGGCGCGTGGTACCACGCCCGGCTAATTTTTTTTTTATTTATTGTAGAGATG
>CAUYQG010041045.1:0-22249 GCA_963574415.1 Tarsius wallacei | reverse complement strand
GAACCCGCGGGCTCAGGCAATCCACTCACCTCGGCCTTCCAAAGTGCTGGGATTACAGGCTGAGCCACCGAGCCCGGCCGACTTTTTCTTTATCCATTTATCTATTAATGGAAATTTTCAAGGTGTTAATATCCAAAATATGTAAAGCACTCACACAACATAATAGCAAAAAATAAATAAGTAAACACAAATAACCCAATTAAAAAATGGGCAAAGGCCCTGAACAAACACCTTCTAAAAGAAAATATAAAACTGAATAATTTTACTCTGTGTTTTGATATTTTTCTCTCATCCCAGGGCACTGACCCTTTTAAGAGAAGTAGGCCTTCTCCTGAACTTTCTAGCCCATCACATTTAGAGAGTTTTATATACATTCATTATTTGTTCGAGATCATACAACCAGGTTACTTTGTACACTGGGCCTGGCATGTAATAAGTACTCAATAAATGAGTAATTTTAAAAAATGAGTTAAGATACCCTCACGTCCCCAGCCCCAGTGTCTGTCACACAGTAAATGATTAATAAATGTGAGTTTTCTTTCTTTGATTATGATGGCATGCTGGACCTTGATCTTCCATAATATTAGATAGGAGCTCCCCATTACCACTGTTTTTGAAAGAGATTTTAACATTATATGTAGTGGATGATACTAGCATTCCAATTTATCTATTCTCATATAAAAACATTATAAACTCATCCCAATTTCCCTGTGTTTTGCAATGTCTTCCTTACCCTGTGAACCTCACACTCATCCTTGTCACTTGTTTTAGCCAGTGAAATATGAGTAGAAGTGACAGGTGCAATTTTCCAGGGGAAGTTCCTGTCTCTTTCTGCTCTGCTATGAAATGATATGTCCCACAGGGGATATTCTTTCTCATGCTTGAGTCTGGTATGGGCATAAGAATACATGTGGAACAGAGCTACCACTGACCCACTGAGAACATGTAGCACAAATGAGAAATAAAACTTGGTGTTGTAAGCCACCAAGATTTCAGGGTTGTTTGTTATAGCGGCATAATCTAGTGAAAGTTGACTATGCAGAGCTACTAACCACTTCAAGCAGGGAAACAGGAAGCGTGATAACAATGGTCTTAAAGGAAAGGGGTCTTGAAAGGTTCTAGGCAGAAGGCTTTGGTCTTGGAGAAATCAAAGCGGAACAGACCTAAGTAAATGTATGAAAACACAAACATTTCAGTACTTGATAATGGACACAGAAACTCAGAGAGGAGGTAGAGTTTGGAGGGGAGGTGTCTCTGGCATCAGGAAAGATATAGTCAGCTCTTTGTTTACATACTTTAGAGCTAGAAAATATAGACAAGATTTTAGTCCCATGATAGAAAAAGTTACACGGAGAAGACCATGACAAGGGTTTTGTACTCTAATGAGCTCAGTTCTGATGTAGCAGAATTAATCCGTGTTTCCAGAAGGCCTCTGATGGAAGAAAGGACAAAAGAGATCGCTGTAAGTGGAGACCTGGAAACAGCCACAGCTGTGATTCTGCTGCTGCAGCTGACATGGTAATAGTGATGATGACGAGTATGACAATGGAGAAAAAATAAGAGGACAAGGAAAGAAAGGAAAGAGGATAGGCTACTATATCATTACAACACATATTTATAAACACCCTTTTCTCTAGGAATTACGTTACTTTTTAAAAATCTTAATAACAGGAGACTCTGACCTTTTAGTGAAGATGACTAGTAATTATAATCGATAGGATCTCAGACAAGGCTGGATTAGGATAGGTGGAGGAGTAGGTGGGTATGACAGGCCAGAGGTCCATCATCTCGTCAGAGCTTCTGTAGGACAGGAGCAAACTCACAAGGGAAGTGCTTTGGTTGTTGGAGGAAGTAAGGGAGGAAGATGCATGGTGATCCCAGCCCACCAAGGAGAGAAAACTTCCAGAGCTACAACTAGGTTTGAGATCTGCCCGTAGAGGTTCAAGCTTTTAGGGAATTCTCATTCTCTCCTTTCACTTTCCAACGGTCACCCCAGTCACACAAGTTCAGAGTGATTGCAGATGAGATAAATGGGATTAGAGTAACAACCAATAGAAAGCGGTAACGCTTCCACACTGAATACCTACTGCTGGCTTGAAATGTTTGGAGTACCTCAGTTCTGTGAAGTTGGTGCTGATCCACCAATTTTTCAGATAATGCTCAGGCTCAGAGAAGTGAATAAACGTGCTCTCAAGTTCAAACAGAAGTGAAAAACAAGAGCAATAGCAACCCCAAAACCCCAATGTGATTGAGTTTAGTTCCTTCAACAGCGGATACCCTGCTTTTGAGAAAAACTCCTTTGCTCATGCAATATCATGTTGACAAAATCAAAGCTGTTGCAGTTAGTCAGAGGGAGCTCCTATTAACTTGTATGAGTTAAGACTCGGGCAGTTTTGCCTCTGGGTAAACTTTTTTGATTTACACAAACCAAAGCCACAGGATTTTTCAACTAGTGGGCTTTTTCTTTTCAAGAACCCCAATATTCAGGCTTCACAAAGGAATAATTTTATTGAACAATGTGGATAGAAATATATTACACCGAATAATTTACTGACTCATCCATCCAACTATCTGTCTGCCTATTTATTGAGACAGAATGAGAGACGGAGGGAGGGAGGGAAGAAAGAAGAAAGGGAGACAGGGCAGAAGGAAGGCAGGGAGATGGAAAGAGCACCTACTATGTGTCTGGTATAGAATTAAGCATGGGCTACATACAAAAGAAACGGTTTTTGCTTTCAGGGAGCTCACAATTTTGTAACCACCTCAGAGAGTTGTTGAAAGTTATAGAGTAATCACGACGTGGAAACATTTAGAAAAGTGCCTAATTCATAATGAGTATCAAAAAATAGAGCTCTTGTTTTTATTGTTATCTGATAGACAGCAAGATGAGAAAACATGTCTCCAGATCGCAAGGTCCGTCTAAGGGGTATTCTGTAATCTCACAGAGCCCCTTTCCTCTGTTCTTTGCCTGCCTCTCTCTTGTTCTTTTCTTTCAAAAGTCACCTGAGGGGATTCCTCTGGAGTAAGAATTTTAGCCTTCCCCCGTGCCCCCACCCATAGGCTGGGATAAGACCCTTTCCCCAGCAGTCTCCCAAGAATACCCCTGTTAAGTTATGAGCCAATAGGTGGTCAGCTAAACCATGGGAATCAAGCAGAGCACTTGAGACAAGCAGAGAGGTAGTGAGACACCTCTAGGCCTTCCAAGGGGCCTGTTTTTGTCAATAAATATACTAAGCAAGGGAGCAAATACGGCATTCCCCTCAGGGAGAAGTGTCACAGGTGGAGAGAAGCCCTAGGTTGAATGTATTAGGACTCTAACGATATGCCATGTCTCCTACCATGAGGCCTGAGGAGAGAGAGTTGGTAAATATATCCTCTTACATAATTGGCATATTTTACAGCACACTTCCAGTGCAGAAAAGCTACTGGCTCTGGGAAGAAAGGGCAGGATGGGGCCTGATCACTCATCTTTTCAAAGCTACCCTTAGAATCTTCCATCTGGGAAGCCAGCTCTGTCAATAATTGTTTCTCTGCCGCAGGGCCATGTTGGATCTAGCTCACATGTTTACAGGTGACAGGACCAAACACTCCTCCCGCTTCTCCCCAAGGCTGCCTTCCTTGGGGAGACCCAATCAGCATCCAAATTGGCCCCTTTCCAGGTCTCCTAGTAGGAAGTGCCCCTGGAGGCTGCAAAGTCATCCTTTGCAAACTGACAGTCACTTCTTCAGTTTCCCAAGCTAGGATAAAAACAGCTCCTTGCCTTCCAAGATGAATCCCCCCCCCACCTCCCAAAGCAAAAAGAAATCACACCCACACCCAGCTGAAATTCATTTTCCATTTTCTCAGCCTGTCGTTGCTGAGAAAGAGACAGCTGCTGCTGACACCACAAGGAGAGAGAGAGAGAGAAAGAGAAAGAGAGAAAGAGAAAGAGAGAAAGAGAGAAGGGGAGAGAAGGAGGGAGGGAAGAGAGAAAGAGAAAGAAATGGGGCGAAACCCTCCAACTTCTTAACCATATTAAGTCATAGAAATTTTCTTATAATGCATCTCCCTGCCACTCACTCTGGAAGGTTCCTGTGACATAAATTTGAAAATTTCTACAAAGAGCAGGACAATAAGAATTTATCTCAAACTCCAGTCGACTGAGCAATGAGAGAAGACGTAATTCTTGAAAGTCTTGTCCACGTTTGTTTTTGGAAAGAAAGCACTATTTGCTGGTTGTTTCCAAACTCGTGTATGTGTGTGTGTGTGTGTGTGTGTGTGTGTGTGTGTGTGTGTGTGTGTGCGCGCGCGCGCACACATGCATGTGCATGCATACATATTTTCCACATTTGCTGTGGTCATATATACAACATTAGGCTGTTTCTCACAGCACCGATCCCCACTTCCCTCCAGAATTATATCCACTTCTCCTAAAGAACCCTTGCTTGGTGTCATGAGCTGAATTGTGTTGTCCCTCAAATCCCCAGACTCTAAAATAAGCATTGAAGTCCTAATCCCAGAATGTGGCCATGTTTGGATACAAGGTCTTGCCAGAGGTAATCAAGATGAGGTAATTAGAGTGGGCACTAATCCAGTATGACTGGTGTTCTTAAAACAGGGATAATTTAAACACAGAGATAGATATGCACAGAGGAAAGATGATGTGAATACTCACAGGCCGTGTGACCAGAATAATGCATCTACAAGCTAAGAATTGCCAGGAAATTCCAGAAGCTAGGAAGAACCAAGGAATGGTTCTCCTCTAGAGCAGTCAAGCATAGCGTGTCCTGCCCACAACTTGATTGCAGACTTCTAGCTTCCAGGTCTGTGATAAAAAAACTTTCTAGTTTTTCCTTTGACTTGTGATGTTCATTGTGTTAAGAACTGAATTGTGTCCCTCTGTCCCCATATTTACATGTTGAAGCCTCAGCCCCCACTATATTTGAATATATGACCTTTAAGAAGGTAATTAAGGTTAAATAAAATCATAAGAGTGATCCTGTAATCTGATAGGATTGGTTTTCTTATAAAAAGAGGAAGAGACACCAGAGATGGCAAGTGAGGATATAGCAAGAAGGTGGCTGTCTTCCTAAACCAGGAAGAGAGCCCTCATCAAAAACTGAAAATTGTGCTGGCACCTTGACCATGGACTTTCAAGCCTCCAGACCGTGAGAAAATAAATTTCTGTTTTTTAAGTCTCCCAGTCTATGGTATCTTGTTATGGCAGCCCAAGCTGACTAATACATATCCCAATTCTGTTACGTTCCAAGACATGTTTATGCTTGGCATGATGGCTCCAAATCATAACACTCATTGTCTTTCCCCCAATCCTTGCCAAAAGTGAACTCAGACCTCAGGAATCGCACACAGTTCTAATTTTACATATTCTTAAACATTCACATTGATTGAGCCTCACAACGTACCAGGCATTTGATCAACAATTTGGCTATTCTGTTCCTGACAACCTCCCTTCTGGAAGCACTGACTACTATCTCAAAAATTTCTAGAAGAGGTAACAAAGCAACAGAGACTAAGTAATTGGTCAAAGTCACCTAACCAGGGGATGAAGAGAGCTGGATTTAAATCATATACAAATGATCTAAGGGTTGAGGCTTGACAAGCTTCAAGGTGGTGCTGAGGCTGTTGGTCTGTGGACCATTCCTTGAGTGGTGAAGACCTACACCACAGGACTCAATGGTCAATTATTTAATGCCTTCTTTTTGGATTGTCATGTGGATGAATCCTTCATCACACACACTCAGAATCTACTATGCCCCCAGTACTGTGCTAGGTAATCTGGACACAAAGAAAAGTTAATAACGTAATTTTACATTACTTAAGGACATGAGGTACTATTTTGACTTATTTTTCTTTGAACAGCCAACATAGTGGACACACAGTAAACACTTGGTCATTGTGTCTATCTTCAACTTCTAAAACAGAGCATTCAGGCAAGAAGATCGTAACCACAATTTACTCTTGTGGCAGCTGTTCTTAGTCAACTACTGCCATTCATTCTCCCTTTTCTTCCTTACTAATGGAGACCTAATTTTATTAAAAACAGCCCCAAACACTCACTTTCCAGCCCCCCTTGTAGATTGAGGTGGTCATGTGACATTGTTTTGAACAATGACATGTGGGAGGAAGTCTTTTGGCTTTTCCTTATAAAAAGATTCCTATGTTTTCTTTCTTCTGTCTTGTACGTGGATTTAAACGCAGGGTTTTTGTGATAATGGGACAATTAACATGCAGGAAAAATCAAGATAATAATTTAGACGTCGTCCATGGCATTGTTGAGCTGCTGAACAAATATCGGAAATTGCATGCTTCATATATTTTGTTATTTGAGAACAATAAGATTCTCTCCTTTGATACAATCTTATTAGTGACCTATACATGCAGCCCTAACCAATACTATCCCTGTCCTAGGTAAGGACATTTCACTCAGAGCTCCAGGTGAGGTAAGAGTAATCTATTCAAAATTAGAAGCAAAATTACATGAGACCCAACAAACATATTTTCAAAATCAATTCCAGCTCAACACCAGAATTGTATTCCATGCCTTGGTATGGATTCTATTAGAAGCAAATGTTCTTTTCTGTTTTCATTTTCCCTTGCTCTTTATCCAGATTCTATGAGTCAATTTCATAAGATAATTCAACTCAGGTACTAGTACGGAAAGCGCCAAATCCCAGGTTTACCCCAGAGCTTCCAGCTTAACCTTGATATTTTGCCAGGTATGTGGGAAGCCTAGTGCATTTGGGGTGCATTCTGGGTTATCTTTGAGCTGCAGCCTCAACATCAGCATTGACTCAGAGCTAATACATCACCTGGACAGCCTACTCTAAAAGCATCAGAGGAAGTTCGGTTTCCTCCTTAGACTTTCAATGCTTATGGGAAGAAAAAGCAGAGACTTGCATCCTGCTTTCTTCCATTCATCCCACACATGAATATATCACTTTTCTTTATTGTTTAAGAGAGAGACCAGCCCAAACAGTTGTCTTCATTTTCTTTGTTTCAGCCAAGGACACAGGAACATTTTTCTTTTATTAATATTTTACAGAGCTAACATGAATATATAACAGAAATTAGATACTTATACATATGTAATGAAATCTGATCTTAATGGTGATATTAGATTCTGAAGGTGGAGAAGCAGGCAGAAATTCAAAGCGCCTTTGGTATTTCAGCTGAAGCAATAAAGAAAAAGGTCTAATCTGACCTGTGGGAAAAGTGATGACGTGAATAAGTTGAGTGAGCAAATAATCTGTTGTCCAAATCAGACCACTTTTGACAGTAAAAGCTGGAACTATAGGCATAAGCTAGAAGAGAGCTGGGAAAACCAGGACATGTGTCATTCTATAAATAAAGGCTGTGTCTTTAGTTTTGTCCCAAGTGTACATAGCTCAACACAGATGAGGGACATGCCCGGGGATATGACGCCACTCTGTATTTGCAGATATGAAATCGTACAAATGACTCTTTTTGCCTTCACCCTGCCCATCGTGCTTCCTAGGGTACCTCACATCCAGTTCACACTTAGTCTTTGCTTCATCACATAGGTGTTAACACCCTCCTTTGGTAAACAAGGATGCTGAATCTCACCATGTAAGGTTGTGATTTGTGTAAGATTACACAGCTTGGTGGCAATGGAGTCAGCAATTCTCTTCATGAAATGTGTCTTTTTCCTTGGTAAATGGAAGGCCAAGCAGTTCTTCCAAAGGATTCTTTTTAGGTTTGGGAAATTGGTTTAGGGAATGTCTGAAAAGAATTCTTGAAAGTCACCTTCAAGGAGGGACGGCCTTCTGAAGATGGGTGGAGGCAGAGCGGAGAGACAAGAAGATTCAATCTGAGAGATCTCAAAACAGAAGAAACACGACATTTATGGAACACACACTATGTCCTGAGCACTGTGATAAGCATACATGTATTATATCTTGTTTGATTTTCACAACAAGCACATGAGGTAACTATTTATTTTCCCATTTTTCAGATTAGGAAACTGAGGCTCAAACTAATTGAGTGATTTGTCCAGTTAGGTAGCTAGAAGTGGTAGATCTAAAGTGAGGTTTGGATCCAGACCACAGACTATGCTCTTGTCACCACATCAGGTTGCCTGCCATGGAAAACTGGAAGCCTCTGGACGATTCACTTTTCTCCGTGATCACAGCTGCCCTGGGTGAGCCACCATTCTTTTTTCCCTGGGCCACCACAGGGGCTTTCTTGCCTTGTCCTATATAGTCCATTGGTCACACAGCAGCCAGAACCATCATTTTAATAAGTTCATCAGATTTGTGGTGATGGTTGCACAATCTTGTAAACATTTGAAACATCACACAATTATACAGCATAAGTGGTGAATTTTGTGTCATATAAACTGTAACTCAAAAAAAAAAAAAGATGCTATGAAGCCAACCAAACAACAAATTATAAAAATTTTTAAAAATATATCAGATTCCACCATTCTCCATAGTGCCCTCCAGGGGCTTCCCTTTGTACTGCATTAGGGGGAGCACAGCTTTCTGGATGTCCTATAAAGCCCTATGTGATCAGGTCCCACCCATTCGCCTGCCTCCTTGACTAGCCTTGCTCACTCTGGTCATTTCCTAAACATACCATATAAACTCCCAGGTCAGGACGTCTGCTTCTACTCCACACTGTGCCTAGAATACTATTCGTTTCTGTAGGGCTGGCTCCTTTGCAGCCTTTAGATCTCAATCAGAATATCATTTTCTTAGAAAGGCCTTCCCTGACCAAACAGGAAAAGCTAGCATCTCTCTAAGCCACTTTCGATGGCATCACTGTGTTTCTTGATAGCACTTAACCCTGTCTGAAATCATCTGACGTATAGGTTTATGCACCACTGCCAGCCCACCCCACTTGGTGTGTGCTCTTGGCATGAGTGAGTTCCCTGCTGGGAATCTTCACAGCTCTATTTCTATGACCCAGCACAAGGCCTGGCAGGAAAGTGGATGAATGAGTTCTTCTCTGAACAAATCCGCCAGAAAAACCTGTTTCTCCTCCACGCTGCTCTCTACACCAGAATGGCTGTGGGACTGGACAACTAGAAAGAGTGAAGACTTATCTATTTAGCTCTTAACTCCATCACTACTGGAAAAAGTTTTCTGAGCCCAATTATAGAATCCTAATTGCAAAGGGCAAGCTGTTTTTATTTGAAAATTACTTAAGTCTTCCAGAGTGAGCATGTTAAAGTCCCTTCCTAAGGGACATTTTTTTTTAAACAGTTGCAGCTTAACTATGACCTCCAACAGGTTATTCAATCCAAACACACAAAATGAACAAGTTGAAGTTGGTAGGGATTCAAATGTCTTCTTTTGTCAGCAAAAACAATTTAAAATAAATTAAAAAGGCAAAGAAGGTAGTGTTGACGCCGAGAAGGCAGAGGTCTGATTGAGAACTACTGAGATTAATGCTAATAATCAAAACACAAAATAACTATGGCCGTGATTCACTGTATATCTGCCATGTGCCCAGTCCCATGCTGAGAGGTTTACCTATAATATCTTTTTATAGGCCCTTGATAGTAAGCAGAATTCTAAGGTGGTTCCCATGACTCCCTGCCCCTGCCTAATTCCAAGGATTGTGAATATGACAGATTCCACTCTTGTGATTGGATTTCCTCGTATGGCACAGTTGACTTTCAAATAGGGAGATTGGGCCTGATTTGTTCACAGGAACTCTTTAAATCTGAGTCTAGAGGTCAGAGATAGAGTTTTAAGAGATTAAAACACGAAAGGGGCCGGGTTCAGTGGCTCAGCCTGTAATCCCAGCACTTTGGGAGGCCGAAGAGAGTGGATTGCCTGAGCCCGTGGGATCGAGACCAGCCCGGTCAACTTGGCAAAAACCTCATCTCTACAATAAATCAAAAATTAGCCGGGCATGGTAGCACGTGCCTGTAGTTCCGGCTACTTGGAAGGCTGAGGCTGAAGGATCGCCAGAGCCCAGCAGATGGGTGCTGGAGTAGCCTGGGTAACAGAAAAGAAAACATGAAAGGGATTTGACACAAATGAGACTGCCTATTGCTAATTCTGAAGATGAAGGGGACCATGTGTCAGGGCATATAGGTAGTCACTAACAGCTGAGAATGGCCCCCTGACTGACTGTACAAGGAAGCAGAGACCTCAGCCTTAAAAGCTGTAAGGAACTGAATTCTGCCAACAACCTAAATGAAATTAGAAGAGGATCCCAAGACCCAGGTGAGGATGCAGCCTAGCAAACACCTTCACTGCAAACTTGTGGGATCCTGCCCATGGAATCTAGCCACGCTATCGCCAGACTTCTGATCTTTGGAACTGTGAATTAACAGATGGGTCTTTTTTAAGCCATTAAGTTTGTGGCATTTAGCTACAGCAATGGCAAACTAATTCAACCATAAACTCACAAAGTAAATTCAGTCTGGTGACACAATGGAGAATGGTGATGATGATGATGACGGTGATGATGGTACAGCTAATATCTACTCACTATGTGTCAGGCATTGTGCTCAGTGCTACGTATATGTTATGTTGGTTGAGCCTTACACCAAACTTTACAAGACACGAACGAGTATTTTTCATCTCTATTTGCAGTTGGATTATGTCACTGGCAGGAGATTCTGCCATTAGAGCACAGCCAGGATTCCAACTCAAAGTCCATCTTCCCCTAGTTTGGTGCACGCAGTCAGTGCACAACATCACCTCCTACAGCCCTCACAGGGCAACAGCAAGGGCTGCTCAGAAGAGGGAGAGGATTGGGCCAGACGTGCCCAGGAAAACAATCCAGGCTAGGGAGAGCAGCATGAACACAGGTCTGGAAACTTAAGATGGGATAAAAGGAGTGGAAAATGGGAAGGAAGTGGTTTGTTAAGACATGTGCTTTAATTGTTAGAATTTATTGATTGTGAATTATAGAAACTCAAATTAAAATCACCCAGGCAATAAAGGATAGGCATTACTAAAATAAAACCCAAAACAAAACTAGGGTATCTCCTGGCATTACTAACCTGAGTCTAAGGTATTACTAGGACAAGACTCAAACATTCTCTCTTTTCTGCTTCTTCTTGGGCAATTTTCTTATTCTCTCCTTCTTTCTATTTTTCTGTCTCCCTGTCTCATTTCTCTTTGTCCCCTGGTTTCTTTGCATAGCATGATTGCCAATAACTTCCCAAATATGTCATTCTCTAAGATTCCAGAAATAGAACGTCAAATGATGGCATCTCTGAAACTCAAGACGAGATTCTCATGAAAATAATCTCATGACCCTAGCTTGAGTTAAAGATCCACCCCTAGCCTGATCAGCTGTGTCTATGGGGTCATATCGTCCTAACCTGGAAGCTCAGAGTGCAAATATATGAATAGGGTTGGGAAAATAAAATGTTTAATAAAAAGATGCAGAGAAAGCGACTCCATAGATGTACTCAACCATGGCATAGGACAGGAAAACGCTCTGGAGGGGCAAGGTTGGGTCATTACTCATAACGTATTTCCATAGCTTTCCTAATGACTGATTAATTGATGGACCAAAAGTCTCAGCAGAATCATAATTATTCAGGGACTGACATTTTACAAAGAAAGTCCCAGATCCCTTAACTCATACAATTTGGAAGATAAGACACTCCTCCATAAGGAAGTCCAGCCCTGAAATGGAGATTGACTTTGGAAACCAAGACTGCCCCATCCCCTATGCCAGCCCTTCCTCCTGTTTAATTTCAATCCATAGACCGATAGCTTCTGCAAACACCCTACTCTTCTTTGGCAAGTTGCTAAATCCAAGAAGATATAATCAACCATGTTCTAACACTTGAATAAATAAAAGCTGAGTGAGAGATTGAGGGAATTTAACACCTCAGTAAGTACCTCTAAGGTTATTGCTTGGAGAATTAAAGTGCATTTCATGAAAGCCACTGATTTAGGAAGCCAGTGCTGAAGGGGAAGACAAAATGAGACTCAAAGTAATTTGAGAAAGGACGAGGCTGGATGGAGATTGTTAGTCCTCCAGCCAGCCTTGGATATTAACACTGAAACTGACAACTTGCAAAATCTGGATGATCACACCTGATGCTGAAATTTGCAAGTGCCATGAGTAGCCAATGCAATGATTTCCAGTGAAATGTGACATTTAAGACAGATTCGCATGACTGAGCCCGACTCCACATGTGGCCAATGATAGATCGATTGTAGGAAAACCCTCAGTTAAAGATAATACAGCAATTCCTGAATTTGATTCTCCATTTTACCCCATGACAGTTGATCTTAGATAAGTTATTTCAACTCTCTGAGCCTTGGTGCCCAAGTTGAAAGAATAATACCTGAGTTGCTGTGAACATATAAAGATCTAATGTAGTAACACAAAAAATTAACTTTGATTTGCATTTCTCTGATAATTAGTGAGGCTGAGCATTTTTTCATGTTTGTTAGCTGTTTGTATGTCATCTTTTGAGACGTGTCTGTTCATGTCCTTTGCCCACTATATAATGGGGTTGTTTATTTTTTTCTTTCATTTCATTTTAGTTCCTTGTAGATCCTGGATGTTAGGCCTTTGCCAGATGCATAACTTGCAAATAATTTTTCCTATTCTGTGGGTTGTCTCTTTACTCTCTTGATGGTTTCTTTTGCTGGGCCCTGCTAGGGGAGGGTGGGGGGCACATGACAACACAATGGGTACTTGGTCCACTACTGGGGGAGTGAGGGCCACCTAGAAGCCTTAACTTCACCTGTGTGCAGCCTACTTACAATCCTCACTTGTATCCCATAACCTTATAATAAATAGAGCTTATAAAAATATTATCCAAATGTAGAAAGAATAACCTCTGACACAAAGTAGATAATCATACATATGCCAGCTTTCCCATCTTCCATTTGACTGCCAATCATAGCCTTTGAAGTCCTCAGGCAGTATTTAATTCCTGGCTTTGCTACTTATTTTATTACCCCGGAAATGTTCTAGGTCTAAAGGAATTTTTGCAGCTTGAATCAAATGCACCATTCTAGATGACCCGAGAAACTCTGCAACTCTTCAGGTCACTAAACGTTGACACACAGCCTGGGAAGATGGCCGTACCAGTAGCATATTCAGTAGACCATGCCATGATTCTTGATTCCAGTCACCTCTATCATCTTCTATGCTCACTTCCTTTGTGTACTAATCCCAGAGCATAAAGCATACTTTCCTCCTAACACACAACAGATACCTTGATGCCAGGAATATCACATGAAGCCTACAGATCTTGACACATAAGAGTGAGCCTGGTACTACCGCCCTGCGAGGGCACAGATATGTGTCACTTTTGTTTACTGATGTATCCCAAACATCTAGTCTTGTGCCTGGCACATAGTAGGTTCTCAATGAACGTTTGTTGAGCAAAAGAAAGACAAAATAAGTGAATCTGTTAATGAAATCCTCCTATATACCCATCATTGAATTGGGGATTATATAAATTAACTCCTTTAATTCGTACAACAACCCTATGAGGTAGCTACAATTATTATAAATCTTTTACACATAAGGAAACAGATTCAGAGACGTGAACGAACTTGCCCAAGGTCGCATCACTGGAGAACTGTCGGAGTGCCTACCACCATACTTACATGTTTCTGAGCACAATGTAAAAATATTCTTACTTTCTAAAGACATTGTACAACGGAATTATTTTCAGTAATCATTTTGTTCTAGTTATTACTATCCATTGCTTTTTTGTTGTTAGAAAACACTAAGTTGGAGAAGGGAAAAGGATTATTCCCATTTTTCCCAGAAGTGAAAACTGAAAGGGGAATCAGACTAACTTACTCAAGGCAGTATCAAGTATTACAAAGTCAAGGTCATCTGGGCAGATCAAGGATGTTTTAATTTGCTTAGGAACTTATTTCGCTCTGCACAGCCACTTGAGTAACAAAAACATTTCTTCTGAGGCAGGAAGTAAACTCAGCTAATTTTCTTTTTGGTTGCATTAGTGGGAAAGAAATATCTATTTGAGTCATGCAGAATGGCAAATAGCTCAAATGTGGGTAAGTCAGAGTTGCTGACCTGAGAATTAGTTAATGCATCTGCCTGCCTAACTGCTTTTCACTAATCAATCAACAGATGCTTACTGAACACCTACTGTGGGTAGGACACTGTGCAAGGGATTATGGGAAGGGGGAAGGTGGAAGGCATTTCAACCTTGTGTAGGAATCGAGGGGGGAAGGTGTTCAAATCCAGGTATTGCTTATGATGTGCCAGCAACTTGCACACTGTTAGGGTACAGACGGACCTGGTGAGGGTGGAGAGGCGCAGGGAGGTGCGCAGCACCGCCGGGGCCGGCAAGCCAGAGGTGCACGCCGGGAACCCAGAGATCCAAGTAGATTGCAAAGAATTGCGACACACAGAGGTGAGAGAAGAAAAGATTTATTTAAGAAAAGTTCACCCCCCACAGACAGGGAGTGGGTCTACACTCTAGATGAGTGTGGCGTCGTAGCCCCCCAGAGTCCTGGCTTAAATCCTTTTCTTGGAGATGTTGCACGTGACTGCTGTGACTTCCTTGTCGACCACCTGTGGATGTCTTGAAGACCCTGTGACACAGAGAGCCATTATTGTTTGCCTACATTATCATAGTCTCTAGAGAAGGGTGTGACAAGGATTCTAATGCTCCTGCACCTTCCCAAACGACATTCCTTAGAGCTATTGGAGGGTGTTGCTCCCCTTATCTCCTAGGCATTCCCAGTGGGTAGCTCTGGAGTGGGGGGAGATCCTTGGCTTCCCTGTCGATAGTGCCCAATTTACTGAAAGATCGAATCCCCACCTGCTGTCCCTCTGAGAGGTTATAACTTTTGTAATTACAAGTTTCATGACTTTTACAGTCCTTGCCCAATGTATGATGTCTTAGGCCTTGTAAATTCCCTTTACTCTAGGCAAGCTTGATGAGACACCTGGCACCAGGAAGTCTGTTCCTAAAAAGACAGAGTTGGCAAAGTTAATTTTTACTTAAAGCGTGCATTTCTCCAAAAGCATAGCTTCTACTTTCTCATAATTGTGTCAGGGTTTAAGAACAAGATGAAAAATGGCTTCCCACTCTCGGTCTGTCCTTTCACACACCTTACCTAATGTCAAAGGACCTTCCCAAGGCCACACAACTGGTAAATAGCAGAGCTGGGATTTGAACCTAGACCTTTCACCTTTCAGCGTTTAACCTCTGTACTACACTGCCTTCAGCATATAGTTTTGGGTTTTTTGTTTTTTGTTTTTTTTAGTCAAGGTCTCACTCTGTCACCAGGTTAGAGTTAGAGTGCAGTGGCATGGTCATAGCTCACACCAGCCTCAACCTTCTGGGCTTAGGTGATCCTTCTGCCTCAGCCTTCTGAGTAGCTGGGACTATGCCACCACTCCTGGCTATTTTTTTTTTTTTTTTAATTTTTGTAGAGATGAGGTCTCGCTATGATACCTAGGTAGGTCTCAATCTCCTGAGCTCAAGCAATCCTTCCACCTGGACCTCCCAAAGTGCTCAGATTACTGGTGTGAGTCACTGCACCTGGACGTCATTTAGTTTTATAATCACCTATTTCCTTGTTTTCCTTACTTGGTAGGTGGTAGAAAACTGAAATTTATAAAGACGCTAAAAACGTAAATCTCATTGCTATGTCATCCACTGCTATATCTCTAAAGCCTAAGACCATGCCAGTCACATGGTAGGTACCAAATGAACATTTATTGAATTAATGCACAATTGATTTCTTTTTCTGTATTTGAATTTCTAGAGCTTACCATGACACCTACCATTGCACTTTTTAAGGAACAGAGCAATGTTTCTGCTCATTATCAGATGCTCCCCAAAGCCTATGGAGTAGACCTCACTTTCCTAGTTTATAGATAAGAACATAAATCTCACAGAGAATAAAGAACTAGTTCTGGGTTAAGAGAAATTTAGACAGAGAGGCAGGAACCCCACCTCCATTTTATCATGACATTTTACACAAAGAAGTAGTATTCCTTCTAAAATGTTTTTGAGAATGAATAAGACGATGAAATCCCCATTGCAGCAGGAAGAGTCGATAAAAGGTTTTGAGGTGCGAAGACAGCAGACAGCAGAAAGAGAAGACCCATCTGATGAACATGCCAGTTCAATGCTGGTGAGTGCCTATGAGGTTTAGCATTCATAATGAGCCCATTCTACAGATGAGCAACCTGAGATTCACAAAGGTTAAGTAATTTGCCTAAACTAAAATCTAGTAAATGGCAGAGCCAGGATTTGGATTCCCGTGTGTTAGATTTGATTCCACACAAGTCTGGCGCTGACTCTAGTCTTACTGAAACTCTCAAAAAGAGAAAGAAAATGTGAGTTGGAATTATGCCCAAGGCTTCCTGGAGGAGGTGACAGGTGACTCTGGTTTGGAAAGCAAAGAAGGTAAAAAGAGAGTAGGGTGGAAATTCCAGGCAGAGAAATTGCAGAGGTTTGTGGCCAAAAAAGGAAGCATGCATAGAGCCCTGAGGGGTTTCAGTCTGATGGGAGCAGAGTAAAAAGTAGAAAATAAAAATGTAAACCTTTCTTATGAATATTATGTTGGAATCTTCACCAAGAGTGCTTCATACAAAGAACAATGGTTTTGGATACAGACAATTGGTGTCAGATCCTGACTTTCAGCTTAACAACTGTGTGTCCTTGGGTAAATGACTTGAGCTCCCTGGGCCTCAATTTCCTAGCAAGATAAAGAAACAAATGGTTCAATGTACACAGTAAGTGCTCAGCAACTGTTCATTCCCCTTTATCCCGTCTTTTCAATGATAGATGTCAGGGTAAAAATGCCCAGCACTTATCCTTGCATCCAAATTCTAAGCTTTTAGGATACTCTGCTGACTTCACAATCTAGGTATTATCATTCTTGGACTGTGCCTGTGTACCCATCCTTCATTAGAAAATCGCAGGAAGATCGATGGGAAAAAACATTTACTGAGACTCCAGATGCCAGGTACTGAAAGGAAAGCTACTGCCTAGTAGAGAAAGTGGGTGTCCTGGAGGTCACTGCAGATTCAACCACTGATAAGTCACTCTCTGATGAGAGACTGAGGCTGTCATCTCAAAACTGGTCAGGATCAGAGATATCAGGTAGTTCAGAGTTCTCAAACTTGATGATGCTTTCTCCATGTTTATTCACGACATGAACCAACAACAATAACTTGTCTTTCTTGTGCTTGAATTATACTTTAATGTACAGCATTTTTTAACTTATTTTTAAAACTTTACATTATGACTTGCTATAACTAGAGGGAATCTGTAAAAATAAGTGCAATAAAAGAAGACCCCAGGGCTTGCTCTTTTTTGTTTGTTTGTTTAAGAAAGAGAAGCCGGGCTCCTTGGCTCAGCCTGTAATCCATGCTTTGGGAGGCTGAGGTGAGTGGATTGCCTGAGCCTGTGGGTTCGAGACCCACCTCGGCAACTTGGCGATCCCTCATCTCTACAATAAATCAAAAATTAGCCAGGGAGGGTAGCGCGCGCCTGTAGTTCCAGCCACTTGGAAGGCTGAGGCGGAAGGATTGCCGGAGCTTAGCAGGTTGAGGCTGCGGTGGCCGGAAGCGGCCACTGCACTCCAGTCTGGGCGACAGAGTGAGACTCCAACTCAAAAAAAAAAAAGAAAAGAGGGAAGGGGAGGAGGAGAGGAAAGAAAGGGAGAGAGGTGTGGAGGTGGGAGGGAGGGAAGAAAAGAGGGAGAGAGGAAGGATGGGAAGAAAAAATAAATGCAGAGAGGGAAGGAGTAAAAAGCAACTAGTAACTGATAGGTGTTAAAAATATACTATTCCTTAAATGAGACTTTCTATTTTTTACCAGCAAGATCGAAAAGAATGAAAAGGTAAAAACTCTCATACGATGTGATTCAGTGTCATCCAAATCACAGTATCCTGTTCCTCTACCTACTTTTGGAAAACATTTCTTGATCAAAATCTGTGTTTGGGAAAACACGGATCCAGCCCCTCATTTTGCACATGGAGACTGAGGTCAAGTCTTGGGCTCTTCAGTCCAAGTCCTACTGCAGAGAAATGAGCCGATGTCCTCTCAGCTCCCTTTTCTAGTAAGTCCAGAGCCTGGGAACACAGTGCTTCTCTCATTTCTGCCAGAGTGATCCCATCCCATCGCATAATCATTTGTTGGCAACTCTGGAAGCTTGAGGTAAAAGTCTTTTCATTATTTATAGAAGCACAGTTTTTATTATAAAAGTAGCATAACCACAGCACCCAACTTAACCAATGAAAAATTAAAAATAAAACAGCTACGCGCAATTGCACTACCCAATCACGTCAGTATTTTTTTCAGTCAGCATTTACTTTATGCAGTTATTTACATAATTGCAATCACAATATGCATACTTTTTTAAGCATCTTAACGGTCTTGTCCAATCTCCCGAAGAAGGTAAATTACAATTTATGCCTGTCCGTAGCAAAAGCCTTGGGAAAGAACTGCGTTTCGTCTGTGATTACTTTCATGTGACCTTCCCTCAGTTTCCTCATTTGCAAAATGTGAGTAATACTACCACATTTGTTCACAGGACAGTTGTAAGGACTCAAAGAGGTTCTACATGTAAAATGCATAGAAGAGAAATCCTCCAGGATTGAACTTGTGCTCACCTTTTCCTCTGCCATCTCCTGCAGTTAGTTCCTACTTGTAAGCCTGTTTTGTCATTCTGAAAAACTCCCATGCACTTGCCAAAGCCCTATTCAGATGTGCTCTCTTCCAGGTAAACTTCCTTTCTCTCTGAAATGCTTTCCTTTTATATTATGTCTGTACTCTATACATGCATCTAATGTTGCATTTAGCAAGTGGACTCTAAATGTTATATACAAGTGTTATATAAATACATGTATTAAGTAAAAAAATGACAGATAAGGTTACAAACTCAAGAAATTTTAAATCACCCTTCCCCATGCCCACCATGGAGCATAACTAACTTAGTTGCTTCTACCACTTATCTTCAAAGTTAACCATCAAGTTGGCATAGATTTATCTGCCTCTTACATAACTGTATTGTACTTTATTTATTATTTTCCTACTCAATTTATGTCTCAGAAATTAAAACATATAGATTATGTCATTATTTCTAACTACAGATTTTACAATTTATTTAGATATTTCTTAATATATAAGCTACTACATCCTTGCATATGCCTTTGTAGGCAATTGCCACTTGTTTGCTTGTCTACCAGCCATGTGAGTTTCTTGGGAACAGGGTCTAAATCTTGTTTATTTCAGTAGTTCTTTAATTTAGCAGAGCATCTGTTAGATACAAAATGCTCAACAAGTAGTTGGTAAATAAATGAATGAATGAAGAGAAAATCAAGGGATCCCTCCACAATCCAGGCACACGAAAGCTTTTCTGATCTTTCCTTCTTGATCCACTGACCTTGAGGATTCAGAGCTTGGCCAGTTTTCCCCATGGGGCATGGCCAGGAGCCCTTAGTTATTTTAGGGGAGCACAGCTGCTTACAGTAAACAGACTGCCTGTCCCATTTTTTAATTATTGTGCAAGTGCCCAGAGCCCTTTGGGCACTGGCAAAGGGGATTTAAATAAACATAGGAGATAAATAAATAATTGCTTCAAAACAGTCAAATGGGATATTTCCAATAAACCATTTCTCTACAGAAGAGAAGGAATATCGGGGGGAAAATGCCCAAAGCAGCAAATTTATGAAGAAGCTATAAAGTTACGGAAATAGGTTTGCAGAGAAATATGCTGCTTCAGCATCCCATCTTCAGGGTATTACTGGGGTATGCATTTTTTGTATGAAGCAGTCATGAAGTTGGAAATATAAACAACACTTTAAATCATTATTTAGCAGGAGGGGAGTAATTTCTTTGCTTAGGCAAGGCTGATTGCTGCCGTGATAATGCTCCTTGTTCACTTGTTTTCTCTCTCTCCAAGAAACTGAAGATATTTGATAGATTGTCATGGTCTGTGCATTTGCCATGGCATATTACATCAGATTATTTAATGAAGTGCTCCATTCCAGGGTTGAGACATCACTTCCTGCCTTTGTTTGTGCTGTCTCTGCCCTCTGAAATGGCTTCCTTCAGCCCCATCTTTCCTAATCAACTCTACTGACTTGTCTGCTCTTAGCACAAGCATTGCCTCCAGAAAGCTTTCAACACCATGGAGAAGTATACTGTAGGGGTTATCAGCACCAGGCTCTGCCTGTGTGAGATTCTCAGCTGTGAAACTCTGTGCACATACTTTAAACACTGTCTCATTTTTGCAGTTTATAAAATAGGGAGAACAATGGCATCTACCTCATAAAGTTCATGTAAAGATGAGATGTTTATAGAGTACTTGTCAATAGACACTACCCAAGAAACTGTTACTATACTTTTTATCTGTCAAACTTGAGTTGAGGACTCTCCTGTCTATATCCACAAACTTGAGTTGAGGACTCTCCTGTCTATATCACTTATTTAACCTGCATCTCTCCTTAGCTGTGATTTCCTGGATGGCCCAGTTTCTCCATGTACTCCAAAAAAATTCTGACCTTTATTAATGTATATGCATTTTTCCCTCCATCTTATTTTATTTGCACAGTAACCCTAGAGATGAAGCTGGGTAACTTTTACATTTTCTTTGAATGGAAGAGAAAAACAAAGTTCAAAGAGGCAGAGTGAGTTCACCAGGGTCCACCAGATAAGGTGAAGTCCAAGGAGCCCCTGAATAAGACTTTCTGCATCACAACACAACCTTGTCATCATCTGTTAACTCACATTAGCTATCTTAACTCCTGTTTGCTAAAAAGCAAGGGAAGTGCAAGAAAGATGGTCAAGAATGTTCCATTCAGTGTGATTGTTTGGATCAAGAAAGAAGAAACTAAAATAACAGTAATAAACACTTATATACCACTTACCAGGTGCTGAGCACTCTTTAAAGCATTTCACAAATGTTAACTCATTTAATCCTAACCAAAACCCTAGGACTGGGTACTATATTATTGTCCCTATTATAAAATGGTGGAAACATATTTTACCAAAGGTTACACAGTCAATAAATGGCAAAGCTGGGATTCAAATCCAAGTGACTGGCTCCAGAGCCAGTTCTATTAATCACCAAGTAACAGTATAGCTCCATCAAGAGTATATATCAAAGATACATGTTTACATGTAAGAGTAGCACTTCTACCTCTCCCTTGGCTTCCTGGGAATTATAGCTACTATTCTGGGAAAGAATTTTGATGAAGTTTTAGAGTCATTAGATAGTTTTCTACTTTTCTGACACAAAACTCCATGTTAGTGGTACCCAAAAGCTGATCCACAGATGCTTTTTAGTCTATAAATTTCCATATATAAATTCAGATATAATACAGATAGCATGACAGTGTTTTCTTTTCCAAGTAAGTATATGAATAAGCATATGAATATCTTATCAATGTTAGATAGTTCACCCACATTGCATCTCTAATTAAAAACAAAAAGTGGCTAGAACTGGAATCAGAATTCCTTTGTATTTGTCTGCAGGAAAAGCTCAAGACGCTTTCTGGCCCATTCTGAATTCCTTGACTCAATACAATGGGCAAAGTGAAGAAACAGCTCAAATTCTAACAAGATTTGTTGAGCTGTTTCATCTACAAGCAGCACTCCAGTGTTCTTTTCTTGTCTTTCCATTCCCATTTACTCAGCACATGTGAATCACCTTAGACTTCACCTCTTCCACCCTCACCAGGAATGGGCACAGCCAATCAGCAGATGACTTCTGCTCCCTGCCACAGTGATTGGCTGAAGAACACAACTGACCAGCCAAGTCAGTTCCTTTAGAAGCAACCGTAGGGGCAGATGTTTCCTGGGCCTACTGGGAAGGAGGTATTTGTTTTCACTGAGCTGGCTCATGGCTGGGTCATAATCCTAGAGCTGCCGGTTGCAGTCTTGCCTCCAGGAGGGGTGAGTCTGGCAGAAAATGGAGTCTACATGGAGAAAAGCAGAGCCAAGAGACAAGGAAACAAAGAGATTCCTGACAACAGCATTTGATCCCTTGGACTCAGCCTGGCTGGAAGGGTCTTCAGCAATTCTTTGTTTTTGTTTTTGTTTTTTTGAGTTGGAGTCTCACTCTGTGGCCCAGACTGGAGTGCAGTGGCATGCTCCTGGCCACTGCAGCCTCGACCTGGTGGGCTCCAGTGATCCTTCCTTCTCAGCCTTTCAAGTAGCCAGAAATACTGGTGCACGTTACCTCACCCAGTTAATTTTTTATTTATTGTAGAGACGAGGTCTTGGGAAGTTGCCCGGATGGGTCTCGAACCCGAGGGCTCAGGCAATCCACTTGCCTCGGCCTCCCAAAGG